>JAPYZF010000723.1:0-22124 GCA_030523045.1 Meteorus cinctellus
ACATCAAGAGCCAAAATCACCGGGGCCACCCACGTGCATTTTTTTTGAGGTGCCAACTTCGAGTGGCAATAATAATAGTAATAAACTATTAAATTTTTTGAAATTAATTTTTTTTTATATTTTCAATATGTAAATAAAAACACTCTAAAAATTCAAGATGATTGGTTTTTATTCTCCTATAAAAAACCACCTTCCAAAAAAGTCATGAAAATGGGCATAAGTTACCAGGCTACTACCTTAAACAAGGAGAACAATAACACAGAGGCAGACAGTGAAATAAACAACACAAGTGCCGATACAAATGATGTAAGCGACTGTATAGATGAATAGAAGTGAATTCAGAACGGCAATAAAAAAACAAGGAAACAAAAAAGCGCCAGGGAAAGACGGAATTACGGCCGAATTTATAAAGAGCCTTCCTCATGAGATGCTAGAGAACATAAGCAGTGTGATTAACAAGATGTGGAACGAAGGCAGTATACAGGAGGGGTGGGGAGAAGCGCGAATAGTGACAATACAGATATGAAAAGTATGTGTTTCGAAAAAAAAATGGCTGTTTTAGTTAAATTGAGTATCATGAGAAAAAAAATATAAGTTGAAATTTCAATTATTATTAACAAATTGTTTATCAAAAAAACAATGAAAAATCAGATGAAATGAAAATTTTTTTTTTTCATATCAAACAGCAAATGAAATAATGATTTTACAAAGAAAAATGGTTTCTTAATATTCATTATAAATGGTAGCAAATGATTGTTGATTAACAAATGCCTTTTCAAGCACTAGAGGAATTTTTTTCAGGAACGATTTTCCTTTCAAAAATCATTAGAACGATTGAAGATTCTGATTCCATCAGAAAATTTTCAATTATCTTATAAACAATGCATTAGTTTATAACAATTTTTCAAATAATAGAAGATAATAATCAAAAAATATCATTTTCATGAGCCTTCAGATAATAAAAGAAGGGATCATTGATAACATTTGAAAAAAAATTTGTGTTTCCATCATTAATTCAAGTTTTTAATTTTGCAACAACGAAAATTGTCGATAAAAGACTGAAAAATGAAAATTTTTCAATTTTTCCAACGCGGATTCATTTTGAAACCTTTCAAGAAAAGCTCCAAGGGAGGAAAGAAATCTCAAATTTATACTTCAACAATTATCACATTTGCAATGTTGATGTGTCAGGGACAAAAAATTATTCATTGGATAATTAATTGAAAATTGAGATAAAAAACTATTGGATAGTTCATTGAAAAATTCAGATAAAAAATTTTTTCCGCCGCATTATTGTTCACTCACTCATCTAGTAGGCCCTTGAATTTTTTCATTCCTTAAATTTCATATTTAATATGTTTTAATAATTTTTATTCATTAAGTGTCCGAAGTAGGCGCGGCTTGCGCAAGCCGGAGCACCCGTTTTCGGCCGTATTTTCACCCCTCTGGGAGAATTATTAATATTAGTCTTACATTTCTGTGAGTCAAAACGTTTCTTAGGAAATTTTCTCCTCTTTCCGAATCTTTTTTTAGATTTAGAAAATCTCAATTAGTATTTGAGATAATCGCGAAAAACAAAACACCTTTTTTTTTTTAGTTTATCGTTCATAATTATTGCAATTTTCTAAAAAGGCACATGTTAACTAGACTAATAATAAGATAGTGAGATCTGGATGTTTATACGGAGTGGAAGCATGGGGGTGCGAAAAAATGAGTGAAATGGTGATAATGCAAAACAAGTTATGGAGAATGGCACTAGGAGTAGCGAGAAACACGCCGAGCTATATGTTGTACAAAGAGACAAGAAGTGAAATGATAGAAGTGCTAGTAAAAGACAGACTATGGAGGTACATAATAAATATTGTAAGAATGGGGGAAAACAGGTGGCTAAAGGTTTGCCTCAGAGAAGAAATGAGAGGTATATTGAACAGGCAACCATCAAAGTGAGGTGAACAAATGAGAAGGTTAGTGAAAGAAATAGAGTGCGAAAGAGTCATAGAGCTGATATATAATAACGTGGAGATAGAAGTGATAGAGAAAGAAGTAAAAAATGGTTTGGAAGTGTGTAAAAATATGATGGAGAAAAAAGTGGAAGAAAAAATAAATAAATCCACGTACAACAATCTACACAAAAAACTAGTGCCGACAAACAAGACAGAAAACTACTGGTGTGAGAAAGAGGTGAAAAACACGGACAAAGGAATATGGGCGAGAGCTAGATGCGGTAATTTGACACTTGCGGGAAAAAAAGGTGTAAGTGACTGGAAGTCTAGTAGTTCATTGAAATGTTACATTTCACCTTGAAAACTTGGGAGCACGAAATTTTTGTTTTTTGATGTTTAGGGGGTGTCATGAAAAGCTTAAATTCGAGTTTGAGGGGTCGTAGCCCTTGCAGTTTGGCCGCCATATTAAAAAAGGGGTGGAAACGGGTTTTCCGCCGTATCTTCTAAACTATTATTTGCACAAAAAATGTAAAGGGACATTTTTTATCGCCAATTAAATTATCAATTACTTTGGTTCCATAATTTTTAGTTGTAGAACAAAAAATAAAAAAGTTGTTAACAAAAAAAGAGAAAATTTTGGGAACAAGTATTCTTTTTATTGTTATTACTTTTTTATTTTCAATTTTAACGAAAAATCACTTGTTGGCAAATTGATAGAGAGGTTTTCAACGAACAATTTTCATATCATGGATTTCCGAATTCTATTCATTTGTTTCTATTTTTTAGCCATGCAAGTATGCATACTTTTCTCTGGGTTATTTATCATTATCGTAACAAACATTTTAAAAGGTAATATTATAATGTTCTTAAAGAATAATTTTCAACTCTTTTCCCCACCACAAACATTAGAAATAATAGGTTTCTACGTGCCTACTGGGGATACCTCTATCCTCCATAGACCCCTCAAACTCGAATTTAAGCTTTTCATGACACCCCCTAAACATAAAAATAAAAAAATTTCTTGCTCCCAAGTTTCCAAAGTGAAGCATACACCAAATGTAACATTTCAATGGACTAAATTCTTTACGACTACATCAGTGAGAACTCAAATAAACGAGTTGCTCAGGAAATCTATTTTATATATCAAAAAGGAGTTCTTAAAGTATTCTTTTTTCTGAAGTCAGAAAAAAAAATTCCCCACGAGCTCTTGCTAAAGAACTCTGAACTTATTCATTAGGTGGCACATCCGACGTCTTGAAGAATTCTTGAGGGGTACTTTTGGATGTTAATTTTGACTTCCAAATCATAAACAAGAACTCTTTCGATATTCTTCCAGAATTCATATTGCTATCTGGGATTGCGATCTCCGCTCGTCGAGTCCCGCAGAAACTTCAATGATCCCGTTGAAATTCCATTTTCAGATATATTTAATGAAAAAACAAAAAATTTACTCGACCGAATCGAAACCAAATTATTAGTTCGAGCGTAGTCCTACGACATATATTTGCGTAATACACACACACACACTCCCACACACACTCACACACACACACACGCACGCACACACACACACACACACACACACACACACACACACACACACACACACACACACACACACACACACACACACACACACACACACACACACACACACACACACACACGCATACATATATATATATATACACACATATATACACACACACACGCGCGCGCGCGCACACACATACTATGCACTGAAAATGTACAGGTTATGTTGGGGAGGTCTTAAAACGTCAAGATCTGTTGAAAAATCGATTTGTCAATTTCGAGCTCAATACAATGACTTCCTTACGGGAAGTTGATGATAAGATGAGTTATTCAAATAATGTTGCTCACGTATTGTCTATATGTTATTAGATAATATAGATAACATAGTCATTTACATTTGTAAGTCAATGTATTTGTATTCCGAATTAAATTTGTATTTGAATGTATAATGTCAATAGTTTTGTAAGTCTAAACAAATATGAATTCATTTATGTTATTACGAATCATTTGTCGTTGGATGTTCAGTCGCGGATTATTTGTCGTCGGATGTTCAGTCGCGGATTTTTTGTCTTTGGATCTTTTGTCTTCGGATCAATTGTTATGGAGCCGTTTTTCACGACAACTACCTCAAGAAATCCATGGTATTTATTTTTCCGTATAAAAAGGCTATTCTATCAATTTTTACTGCTTTACTAATCACAATATACTTAATCAACCCGAACGTCGAGCGATTGTCATTACATTCAATAGTTACACACATTTCCGTCTCATAAAATGTACCTTAGATGATAGAATTTTAGCCACAACGGAATCAGAAAATTTCTATATAAAGTTTGTGGTGTTCCGATACAAGCTTTTTTTTTCTAGGTTTGTTTTGTGTCACTATATGCTACAATTTGGGATAAGATTCATATCACCCTGAATGGGAACATTATTTTTTATGTTCAAGATACTTTTGGAGGGATCAAAATTTTCATTGTTGATAAATAATTTCAGCCAAAATGATGACAATACCGTTTTTCGACGGTTATGATAATAATGGTTGAGAGGCTCGCGCTGTGATCTTTGCAAAATCTCCAGTCTACTGTGAATAAGACGCGGCACACTCTTATTTCAAATGATCAGAATTTCTAGCTTTCCTGGTGGTCTCAACGAATGAATTAATCAACGAATAAATTCAGTCCTTACTTTCCAAAGCTACTTTTATGTTGTCCATGATATTTTCGAGGCGGATAATTTTGCATTGGAGCATTTCTAATGAGTTCATGATTTTTTCATTCTCTGTCATTTTCCCCCGAGTTGATAAAACTTCTTTTGACTTCAACATTATTTTTGTGTCCATCATGAAGTTCGTACATTTTCTCATTTCCTGACTACGGCCGTAAATACGAATTTCATTTGCTTTGTTAAGTCTCACGGCTATTTTTGCATACGGGAGATAACGCGGGTAGAATAAAATGCGTTTTGCTAAATAATTGAATGCAAATATCCGGGACCGAAATAATGCATTCCAATGTCTGGGTGATCTCGTAATACTCGAACCCATAACAATTCGTTCAGCATAAGTGATTAGCTCAGTTCGTGAGATCAATCCGACCAGTTCCGATTTACTGAGAATATCAGCAGTGTCGCTAACAGCTAAACCAATAAGAAGATTGAATAAAACTATCGCGATAAGAAAAACAAAAAGCACAAAAATAACACGACCAAAAACTGGATGAGATACAAATGGAATGTCATCGGCGTCGAATTCACCCGTGAGCATTATAATGGTTTTAAATAAAGAATGTCCGGGATCTGGAAAATTCGCATCGCCACCGTCTTTGAAGAGCGTGAAAAACGCCATTGCAAACGCGAGAATGAGAAGGGCATATGGCAATAGGAAAACTATAAGATTTATAGAAACAGTTTTGAATATTTCAATACCCGTGGACATACGTGGATGCTGGCCAATCAGAATAACTAATGCCCATGCGGATAATAAGATGGCTGCGGCACCAACCCGTGATCCAGCTCCGATTACAACAGCTGTTGTAAGAACGATTAATAAAACTTCTAGCCAATTCTCAATACTGCTGATGTAATGAAGCGGCGATGAAACAAATTGAAAACTTTCTCTGAGTATTAGCAGTATCAGAGACATCACTAGAAGACACCACAAACCACTCATATGTTCCCACCTTGTTGGAGATGTTCTTGGTGTTGATGCATTTGTGTTTTCAACATTGAGGACATATCCCTGAATTGATCTCGATTCGTATGTAATCAAAAGTATGTAGCAGTTCAGGAAAGTGTAGAACAGTATGTAAAAAATAAAGTTTGCATACAAAACCTGTCTAATTCGATGCCATTTCAGATATAGATATGATGAAAGCAGCGGATGCTTCAGAAGGTTTTTGAGTGAACGATTGGATGCTATGTAATGCAGTGCATCCATTTCTAATGCTATTGATGAGTTAGGAGACGAATGGTTGTGCAATATTGAATTGTTATCAACGTGATCGGCATTGTTTGACATTATCGTGTGCGGCATGAGACATGTATAATCAAAATTTATTTCATAATCGTCCGTACGATCATCATTACTGTCGAGGCACTCATCAAAGTGCTTTTCAAGTATGGCAGGTGGGATTTGTGCTAATGGTGGGACGCCCAGTATATTCATATGTCCTAAATAACTCCCAGATTTCAGGAGAAGACTCACAGCCTCCGCGCATTCAGCTCTCGCTGCATAGTGCAAAGGCGTATTTCCTTTATCTGAAAATGTGAAATAATCATTTCAGCATAAACGAAAGTTCAGGAAAGACAAAAGCAGAAAAAAAAGGATCAATAATTCATTTTGAAATTTGGAGTAGTTCGGTATATTGGTTGAGATGTATAACATTCATGTGAAATAGTGTGGGTAGACGGAATTCAGGAATCGAAGAAAGAGTTGCTTCCTTGGGGGTGTGTTGTATTTTCTAATCGGGACCGAGAATATGAAAATAATTGTGCTTGAGAAGAAGGTATATCAGACAATTGAATTGAGAAGATGTGTAAAGTATCGCGTTTGCTAAGTAGATTCCAGTCCCTTCAGTTTCATGCTTACCATCTTCACAACGGACGTTGATACCTGGTTGGTCTAAAATCATTTTCAAACATTCCAACTTCTTGAACTGATTTTTAGTTGATTGAGATACTGGCACACCGAGTTCCCGACATGAAATTATAAGCATTTCATCCGTAATTTGGAGAGTATTAAATTGTAATAGCTCAGCTAGAATATCTGCATGGCCGTATTTAATTGAAACTAGAGCGATTTCTGAAATGATGGTGATTGGTTTCTCTTTCCATCGTTCCATCAATAATTTCACAGTAGCACGAAAGTTTCTGCTCGCTGCCATTATCACTAAAATCGGTGTATTAATGTCCTGTTGATTAATATCAACATTATGAATATTTTCCAAAAAATGTTGTTCATCATTAGCATCGAGATAAAATCGTAAAACGTTGAAATCAACTCGCTTTTCAGTTTTAGGTGGGAGTTCCATACCAGGAAGTTTGACTAGAATCAAATCACGCGGAGTTTTCTGTCGGAAATCCAGAAAATTATCGAGATCAGGTGCTAATCGAGAGGAATTCAATAATAATGCGACCATCTCTTCGTGAGCTATCGCTGCAGCAACGTGCATTGGTGTAGCGCCTTTTGCATTCGCAACATTCGGACTCGCATTGTTATCAAGAAGAACCTTGGCACACTCGACATCATTTTTTCTCACTGCAAAGTGAAGAGCAGTCTCGCGCCCGGCCTCCAAATTTGGATTCGTCCTCGGATCTCCCAAGATGACCCTCAACACATCAATATGACCTAGTTCAGTAGCGAAATGAATGGGTCCGCGATTATGTGCAGTATTCAATTTGTTGGGATCCGCACCCAATCGAAGAAGAAGTTGAACAAACTCGCACAATCCCTCACAACATGCCACATCCAATAGAGATTTACTCACTGGATGAGGATAAATATGGTCGATGTCAATAGATATCGGTAGTTTCGCAAGGCCGCGTTTCAGTAAGCTCTTGAAAACAGCATATCGGCGAGATTGAAGGGCTGCAAGCAGAATTTTGTAGATGCTTGGACTTGCTGCTTGAAAACAGTTAGCTTGCAGTAAATATTCGGCAGCATCCATCATGTTCTAGATTAACAAAAATTTTTTTACAGGTATCAATCAACAACATCATCAAAAAATATTTGTAATACCTTATTATCATTATGTGTATATCTTCTAATTCATTTCCATGGTCATAGTGACCATCGCATGAAGCATACGCGCAAGATATTTGAGTCGGTGAGAAAGGTTTTAATGCAGCGAATCATACAACGATAGATAATATGGGCGTGGGAGCAGTAATGGCTGACCGTTTGCGGCCGTGACAGTGATGTCATCTCCACCGGACTATCATGGCCAAACGAGTTTCCTTATTGAGCTGCATGGAACGTGTGTGCACATGCATACGCCAAAGGAGAACGAAACATCCATTGCCGAGTACGTATGAATCATATACTTGTGTCACATTTACTGAATTTGGGCAGCAAGTATTACGAAAAATTATTTTGAACATAATAAAAGACCGTGTCCATATGAAGGAAAACATAATATACACCTTTTTTCTTCTAGACATCTCAAGCAACATCGTGAAGGAACGTTATGTATGGCTAAATATTTCATCTGGAGTTGTTAACAAAAACAAGTTTGATCTAAATGTATCAGTACGCGGTGTTGAAGAACAAAGGAGATATCACGTCAAAACCGTATATGCCAACTCACCGAAATATGCATGTAGTTATGATAGAACACAGACAGTCAATAACACCTGCTTGCAGAGACCAACTGATATTTAACAATGACATGAAGCACATTCCGATTCGAGTGGCCACTTTGACCAAGCTGGACTACAGCGGCTCGGAACGATCATCATTGAGATCCCCACTCTTCTGGCACTTGTATATATAATCTCGTACGCAGGAAGAAGAGTGGAAAGAGGTATTTAATTCATAGTTGAGCATCATACATACAGAAATGACAATGTGTACATAACCAGTAATAGCTCACACTAATAGAATGTAATGCAGCTGCAATATAGATTGAAGAATACGGTTCAAGATACTATTTAGTTTCCAGTAACTGCCGAATCAGACTCAAAATCAGCCGAAATCGAAAACATAAATAACAGAAATAAGTGGTTCGCGATTCGCCTTTTAATTGGAATAAAATATTGTGGCGGTAATTACTTCATAGATGATTCACGTGGAGTATCGAATCACCCAGTCTCTACTGGCCAAAATCCTTCAATGAATACGTGTCTGACAAAAAATCCCGAGAACAGACATGAAATATTTCATGTTATCAAAAAAATGTAATAATTGACGGAAATAATCAAAATACATAAAGACCATTCATTCCATGGGAAGTAAAGCCAATACATTTATTATGGGGGACGTACAATATTTATTTCATTGATTAGATATTTAGAAAAAGAATAATATAGATTCACCCGTAACGGAATGATACATTATGATATGGCATCTGTATGGGGAGAGGCAGATAATAGTCATAAATGTGAATTGAACAAGAAATGCAATCACATGAAACATCGGTTGAAAATAAGCGTATCATCTCCTACGCTTCGTTGGATTACGCATATACCTGCATTCAACAAGAGCGTGATTGGCGGGGGAGATTATCACACAGCGAGAAGGAGGAGAATCGAGTACGTCAAAACATAGGACACTCCAGCCGGGAATGTACTAGAGCACTCATCCACCGATCTCCGCGGAACAAACGTCTCAACGAATATCTTGTTTTCGCGACTGGCCACTTCACATGTACATTAAATATTATATTTGCGAGTATATTATTTTGAGAGAAATCTTAAGAGAAAAAAATTAACATCAGTTTCATCACAAAATTTGTGGAATTGTGTTTTCTGGTCGTGGTATCTCTAATTACTCTCGTAAGTATTCACATTTGGAACAATCTTTTAGTTTCAGCATTTCACATTCAAGTCAAAAAAATACTTCACATTTCGATTTACTATTCTATCTGCATCACCATGACTGCTATGAGTTTCTTCAATTTTCCATCATATTTATCATTTTTGTGAATTGTATATCTTTTCCATTTCTATATGTGCATGTAACATTATGCATCCATAATTTCCTGATTTGGGTCGGCATATATTTTTTGTAAATGAGCATGTCATTTGAAAATAATGAAGTAGTGAATAGTTTCTTACTTTTACGCATGAAGGAAAAATTCCATGCTTCGATTTGTTTCCCATTCAGCATTATAATCACACGTCGCAGTTTTGCAACGGGCACATGTTCAGCGAATTCTAGATCGATTAAACAAGTATCTATGTTTATGAAGAGATAATTTTCCATTCGTTTGGACAAGCGTTGTAAAAAGTTTCGATGGTGGCATGTCACACAAGGGAGATTTTAAGTAGACTCTTTCTCTTCCAAATGGAACCTTGAAATTTCTTCTATTGTTATTAGAGAAACGTATCATATTTGTAGGATCTGGTGGGCGATATGATAGTCCGTCATGGGCATGTTCTTATAAGGATAGCAATGACTCGATATCTGTGCACTGGTTGCCCATCAATTCGAGGTCGTAAACGCGTGTAGTTGCACAATATATGGACAAGTCTACCTACAGGCACCAAATAGATCATTGAATTTTATATTTCAATAATAAATATATCTGATGGACGTTCATTAGTAATTCCGCTTATCAAGACCCAGATCTTATTTTCAAGCACGTGGAGAGACAATTGAACAGTTTTCAATGAAATATATACATTCCATATCTCACAGTGATTCGGAAGAATAATGGGAGGCGCAACCCACATTCAAAGACCATGGACACCGACGAAGAGGCGCGGTCCAATCGCTGCCGAATTTGGAAGTCCAGGACCCGCATGTGTCACATTACCACCACTCATAGGTTTTTCTAATTGAGTTCAAAATATAAAAAAAAAGTCAAACATTGATGTAGCGAATAGAAATGTAGCGTATTACATAAAAATTGAAGAGACATTTTTTCTCATGAATTTAGGTAAAACTGTGGTGGATTCAAAATGCGGTAGAGCTCCGGCGTTCTCGTTTGGGAGTCGGTAATGAATTTTAGATCTGTAAATGTAAAAATTGAGATTCGTCTGACATCTGGTCCTGAAACTAATTTTTTTGCTTCAAGACATGTACAGAACAATGAGAGCCCAGGTCCCGGTCCCGGACAGTATGATGTATCTGGGTTGAGTGCAAAAGGTAAGAATAAAAAGATAAGAGTTCATTGTGATGTGAAACATAGGGGGAATCAATGCTTTGAATTCGGAAATGCCTCCAGGCAATAGAAACTGTAGGTGAATAAGTAGGGGCAAAACACATATACTTACACATTATCCTACAAGCAGGGCATCGATCAAACAAGCGCCGAAAGGAAACATTGCTGTGCACATTTGCATACATTTTATCGGGTGAATATGTGTATTAGGGTAGTCAATAGAATTGACGTGTTGGAATTTACACATTACTGGGGGCTCCAACATTTCTTAACTATCAAAAAAATTTTCATAAATTTCAGATATTTATTAAAATCAATTCAATTATTCCGGAAGATTGCAAACAGCACTATAGAATGAAAATATATTCCGGTAAATCGAAAATCGAAGGAAATATGCTAGAACTGAACAAATGAATGTTTCATCTGATGTGATCGATTTTTTCATATTTCATTTCCCAAACTTCATTAACTTGGTTTAAATTCTCGACAATTGAATTTTTTCCAGTTTCGAGATAATTTTAATGATACTCTGATATCAATTGCATGATAAAACACAGTGGCTCGAAATTTTTCATCGATGCATAACATATTCTCCCATTAATTTAATTGCTTGCACGGCAATATCGTTGATAACTTTAAAGTTTCTTACCACTAGCAAGGACTCTTCAAAACTTCTGCTCTCGTTTCAACGAGTTTACTTGACATTCCATGTTCGATAAATTTTCATTCGCTTTAAATCGTTCAGATAATTCGCGTGACTCCAGAAATATTATTGGATCGATGCACAAATCATAGACGCTTTGTATTTTGTTTCTTGTGAACGTTCCACATATTCTATCTTGTCAATATCATTCAACACAATTAAAATCTGATTTTTAGTATTTTGTAGCAATTCATGACCATATAATGGCATAAGTATTGACTGTTGAATCATAATCAAAAAATTAATCATAAATTACAAATCATTATTTAGAGTTCCAGAAATAGAAATATATGAAGTAATATAAAACTCCAACAAAAGTAGTTTTACCTTTGATATCGATTGTTATGTCCTCTCCCCACCAAGTTTTAAATGAAGGACGTCAGGACCTGATGCTGAAAGTATTTTAAACCTTAAGTTTTAATACACATCGTATGTTTTTATAGAGCATTCAATTCCCAAGAGAAATATGTCTTGGTCTTTACTGTTATTTTTACCTACAAAAAATTCCTTCCAAATTCCCACTATTTTGTTGAAAATCAAATGTCTGGCAAATACGATTACCTAATGATGTCTGTTGATTCCTTCTGTTTCGGATGATCCAACCCGGAGAATTGTTTCTCATCGCGAATGCCTTCCGCTCTCTTAGATGCTGACGAAATCGCCTGAATCTCGCTCATTAATTACTATTCTCCGATACCATGAATACTGTAATATCTCGAAATGTGTAGTAATTGCATGATGGAGAGTTGGTTATAGAATATTAAAATATGTCTTCCAAAAAAATTGATGAGAAAACACGTGGCTTGAATATCATTTGACTATGGACAACCCATTTAATGATCACCTCACCCAATTCAGCGGAACCAACGATGATATTGAAAACAAAAAATGTGCATAGAATATTTTTTTCCTTCCAGAACATTTGAGCTTTTAAAAACACAAAAAAAGCCCGGAACAGCCCTCATAGAGACTATCCTTGTGTATATTGCATCTATTAATATCCTGTCACAGAAGTTCACCAAAATCACATAATCTCCTTCCATATTTCTCCCGCAAACGATTGAAAAAGTATAATTGATTCATGTATATAGTATTGAAAATCCCGAAACGCTGTTACATAATTACAATCTAGATTTACGATTGTTTATTGATGGATTACAGGGAAGGACAAGGCATTGGCATTATCATTACATAGTCGGACCAAAATCGATAAGATTGAAAACACACCATCACCAGGTGATTATGATCCACACAAAGCGGAAAAAATCATACAGCACAGTTCCCCGAAATATTCATTCGGAATGAAGACTCAAAGCAATAAGATCGACACAACTCCAGGTGAGTTCAAGTTAATATCTCATTAGAAAAATGTGAGTTCATATCAACATCATGTGCTCAATTGTTTATCTACTGCATAGCTTATGATATTTGATAAGAAGTTTCCACAATTCTGAATATAATTCCTTGAATTTAAAGAAAAAAGGCGTCGAATTGAACAAATATATTCCTTAGCTCCCAGTAGTTACCTGACTGAGAGCATTAGTTTTCATAACACGCCACAATATTCGTTTGGAATTAAACACGCGATGGAGAATCAAACAGAAAATCCTGGTGAGTATACAGTCATGTACTTCATATTCCAATCATCAGAAAATAACCCAACGAACTTTCAGCGAGAATGAATGAACTACTGCTCCAAGACTGCATTGACATTAACTAATCAATATAGTCAGTATAACCACAATGACCGTCCTAAAAGAGATAAACCAGATTATAATATAGTTGAGCAGATTAAAATAACATATGTGCATGGTATCATTTAGATCTCACATTGTTGACTCATAGTCATACAGTTAACCATCGTTGCTTATTGCTATTTCGTATCAATTATGATTATCGTGTATGTACTGAATATCAGCTGCGCATTACATAGAAATTTGAGGCAGTAAACTTTTCAGCTCCTGGAACTTATAGTCCAGAGAAATTCAATTCGAAACGAGGGCCAGAATTCAGTTTCGGTCAACGGACTGGTGCGGATAGAATAAGCGATTCTCCAGGTTTGCGATAACAACATGCAAAGTTCTTCTCACATAAACCCATTGCACAAAATATTTCATCTATGCTCCCTGTGGGTATTCATTTCTTTGTAGCACCCGGCACGTATTTTCCTGAACAAGTGAGTTTGGATAAATCTCCCGAGTACAGTTTCGGGATCAAAACACCACTAAAAAATAGTAATGATGTTCCTGGTGAGTATAACTGTCATGCATAATGTCGACGGAACAAGTGATTTTAAGTATAATTTCAACTTTCTACACTTTTCCCAATCCAATAAGCACCGGGTACATATTCGCCTGAGAAAACGAATTTCGATAAATCTCCAGAATATAGTTTCGGTCTGAAAACTACTTTAGATAAAATCAATGATAATCCAGGTATGCAGTGTATATTATATATGATAAAATGCAAATTGTTGCCACCTATAAAATTTCACGACGCGCTGTAGTTACATAAAGCTCAGATGCGAATTTTTCTCTAGCACCTGGTACGTATTGTCCGGAAAAAAACGATTTGAATAAGGGTCCGCAATTCAGTTTATCCGGTAGAGGACATACCGTCCAAATAGATGACTCCCCAGGTGAATTAACTCTCATTGTGTCCACCGAGATTTTTTGATCTTTTGAAACAAATATGAATTCATTCTTTTCATAACTTTAGCGCCTAACACTTATTCTCCTGGAAAATCAAATTTGGACAAATCTCCTGAGTACAGTTTTGGCATGAAAACATCGCTGAAGCGATCAAATGATACACCTGGTAAAGAAAACCTAAACCAAACACTTCCCATACAAAGTTGTTGAATCTACATCTTTATTCAATCCCAATTTCTCTTTTTATTTAAGCACCTGGCACATATTCTCCCGAGAGAGTGAAATTAAATAGGGCACCAGAATATAGTTTTGGAATGCAGACGGTATATGAGAAACCCAACGAAAATCCTGGTAACATATGAATAAAGTGAAAAAACACTCAAAGAATATATTCTTCAACTTTACTACTTTTCATTAAAAAACAGCACCAGGTACCTATTGTCCAGAAAAAACAAATATGAATCGCGGTCCAGAGTTCAGTTTGTCTGGAAAAATTATGGCTGGTAAATCCAACGATGTTCCAGGTATTGTTTTATTATTATCATTTTTCCTTGCAAACTTACACTAGTATCTTCTAAAAATTTGAAAGTGAATCTCCGATAAAACACAACTCATTGGAAATTTCCTTCATAATGATAGGACCAGGCCAGTATAGTCCGGAAAAAGCGGCGCTACTGTGGAAGAAAGCTTTGCAGTTTACATTCGGTTTCAGACACCCAGTGCACCAAAATAACAACATGCCAGGTGAATCGATTGTAATCTTTGGAGAATATTTTTGGATTTATGATTTTTCTTCCATCCCAATTACATAGTTCCACCGCAAATGCCCGAAAGTTCACCAGCACATCGTCAGAGAATAAAAAGGAGTATGAATTTTCCAAGTTGCATGTCGTACTTTTGTTTTTTATCGTGTTAAAACAATTTGACTGACGTTATGTTGAACCTTTCATCTGATATTGACTTTAATCGCACACGTTACTAGGTTCGATTTTTGACATGTAGAAGAATACTTAGTCGTCAAAATACGTTCTTGCAGCGCTCGAACGCTCTACTTTAGGTCACCTCAACGTTTTGATAAAATGCCTGATTGATACATGACGAGGCCGAACCGCGCCTTTGATTCATAGTACTACAAAATTCATGGGAAAGTAAAATGTTGAGACACTATGATTATGCCATGTCATGAAAAAATAATATTGCGCGTGTCCAATAGACATGGATAGAGCTAAACAATGGGAAGAAGTCAGGCTCAATATTCTCTAGTTTGACAGATATATTTTCTGTTGTGGGAATTTCATTTACATAAACGTGTAATGGCGAAGTGACGTTCACTATGCGGCCTGCTGAATTTCGACTGACGAGTTATGGGTCACAATAAATTCTCTCAGCAGAATTGTGAAAACTTATTAAGAAAATGAAAGTCACATCAGATAACATTTGTATAAAATAGGTATGAATTATCTTTCAGCACCAAATGTATATTCAGTACCGTCAGCACTGGGTGGAACCAAGGAAAGCAACAAGAAAACTGCTCCTGCATACTCAATCGCAAGTAGACAAAAGGTTTTAACGGATGACCGAATTTTGGTGCCTGGTCCTGGAGCATATGAGACAATAAAAACTGATATTATTCGAGCTAAGAGCGCGGCATACAGCATAAGTGGTCGGTACCAATTACCCAGTGATAATGCAAAAATTCCTGCTCCAGGTGCTTATAGTCCCGAAAAGGTAGAAGAGAAAAGTAAAGAGAATTTTGAGTGCTCTCCAAAAGATATCATACAGAAGTTAACGTAAGAATCATTCAAACTCACCATGACTTCCTTTTCCAGGTTGTTCTCAATTTTCCACCAGCTCACACCTTCGGAATTAGGCACTCACCTTACATATGCAACCCAAAAGAGGAAGTCTATTGATGATGCAGGAAAAACGCTAATCATCGCTTGAATAACACTTGTATCAGCTACTTTTTTTCGAATGTAATTTTTAAAATATCTGAAGCCTTGATATGGAAGTAGAAATAACGAATTCTGAGAATAAGGGAATTCCTCAAACTCCGCTGAGAAGCTATGATGCGATGACCTAGAAACTTTTTCACGGATGCGTACAATACTGATGAATTTTTTAAAACGCTCTAAACTTTTTTATATGACATCTGCCAAAACCGTGCGATTTTTCGCGTCATCTAAAGCTGGTGCAAAGTAACTCAAGTATATGCCAATAGATTAATCATCCATTCCTTCACACAGAGCACGATAAAATGTGCCGTTTCCTACGATTTACTGCATATCATAAAAATTCGAAACGTACAATGAGATTCAAGACGAAATTCGTAACAAGAATTAATTCGAATACCTCTAAAAGTAATACTATGAATAATCTATATTCGAGGTGATTAGCTTTTCGTAGATTTAGAACTCACCTGTGACTATAAAAGAGAATATCATTTTGTGACTTATGCGAAAACAAATGTTATTCGAGGAGCATATATTTACTGTGCTGGCGTAGCATATACCCTTATTTTCTCTCGTACCCATGAGGATATCATATGATTTCGGCTAATATGATGACCACGCTTTTCATGCAATGTCCATGCGCCTCATAGAATACTACTTCTGGATCTCGCCAACATAAAAGAATTGATTTTTTCTTATGTTCAATTATTCCAATGTAACATACCATGCAGAGTTGATTTATTTCAAATAATTTTGATTTTCAATTCAGATTCGTTTTCCTCGCGAAAATGAAATATGTAATTGTAATTTGTAACCAATGCCTCCTTTGCAGAATATATATATATATATATATACGGATATTCAATTTTTCATCCAAAATTCATCACTTTATATGTTATATAAAATTTTCAATTACAGTAACCTCATTCATGTGGTATCAGGGATTTTTTATGCTCGAGATGATCTTCATTAACTCAAGTTATTTGTGTGCATATCGGCACATGTCTTCCCTGATGGACTTCGAATTGATGTACACCCGCTCGCCTGCTATCCACGTTGAGAGTACTTCTAAATTCTCATTGAGCATTATGAAGTCAGCATCGGCGCCAAAATCGAGCACACCCTTTCTTGATTCAATCCCAATTGCTCGGGCGGGATGCAGTGTTGCTGCCTCCAGTGCATAAGTTATAGAACATCCTAAAAAATCAGTGCGAATTATGTTAGTGTTATTCATTCCCTGGGTCAAGTATTTTCATCAGCACATTTCGATTCAAGCAGTTTCGTTGAATCTTCAACTATAAATCAATTAGTACAAAAGTTAAATTACCCGTTGCGTGCCTCAAAAATCGTACGCATTGTGACATTTCCGCTGTGCTGCCACATAGTGTATCAGTTTTAGCAATGTATGCACGTCTATTTCTCACTTCAATATCAAGCTGACCGAGTCGATGTAAACCTTCTTGGAGACCAAGTGCAGAAATTGCATCAGTCACCAGCACCAGCCCTAGAGAACAGGTAAGTATAACACGGTTTTATTGGTAATTATCCGATCTTCGATGAAAAAATTGGAAGTCATTGTATTTGCGTGGGAATTAAACTTTACTCTCCATATATCCTCACATCACACGCTTTCAACACGATCTATGCCAGATTTTTATGTAAGAAGTCAGAATATTGTAGATATCTTGGACTTTCTATTCGTGTGGTTCAACCCGTACTGTGCACCATGTCAAAGTTCATATAATTCATAAGTGAAACTATTTCAACACATATTTCTTCAGAATGACCTATTTTTTTTTCGTTCTTGGCCCAACAATTCTGTTGTATTTCTGAATGTCATCGTAGATTTCCTCAATTCAACCAAATTGAGGTAGATATTTTATAAGCCCCTTTTCAATCAGGGAGAACTTGGCCACTTCCTTGGTTATGTCAAGATGTAACTCATAAAGTGAATCTCAAAATTGTGGAAGAAACAGTGAAACTCAATGTTTAACTCATATCAGCAACGGCCGAATAATTCGGGATATTGCAGAAAAATAGCACTCAGGAATTGTGTCGAACGTTTTCGTTATTTGCATGTGACTATTATTTCTGACAATTTGCTAACATCTGGAGACGACCATAGTCATATTGGTTCGAATCGCATTACCCAGTACCCAAAAACCGGTTTATTTCACTATTTAGAACTCGATACCCATCATTAACTCCATTCTCTTCCCTTACCTGTATGAATGTCGCGCTGCACACATCTTCAGAATTGCGATTGATGTATTGAGTGACCCGAATTAAACCGATCAATCTTCGCGAGAAATTCCTTCCATGTTACATGACGGATTATTACCTTCTGGGTGTGTCCGGAGAGCAATACGAAGTGCAGCAGGGTGTGTGTGTACACCATCAGCTATTATGCCGTAATGGATTATTTGTGATGTTGGGATCCGGTCAGAAGTCAAGAGTCCGACTAGTCCAGGATCTCTGTGATGGAACTGTAATAAGAGTGAGTGAATGAGTTCATAATCTTACATTTCACAGCATTAAAGAACAGACGTAAAATATTTTTCCCTACAGGCAACATAGCGTTGAATAGATGTGTTATGAATGTGGCCCCGAAATTCACAGCCTCCTCTCCTTGTTTCAGATTTGCTGTTGAATGTCCTGAACCGAGGAAAATTCAAGTGGGCGGATAAATTCAAGTGCGGGCATATATTAATGAGTCAAATGTCCTTACCAACTGAAACTTTTATATTTCTTCGGCGTAATTCTCGTATCACCTCACCAGAATTTCGAATCTCCGGTGCTAATGTTACGTAGGAAATATTTTCCAAGTGTCCATAAACGTCTAGAAGTGTTTGGAATCCCTAAGTGAAATAGAACAAACTTGACTTTTTTTTCGAAAAAATATGATATCGACAAACAAATAACAAAACTGTAAAATGCGATTATTGCAATAACACTACTAGAAGTTGAATATCGTTAGCATTGATTACGCCAACTTTTCTTACGTTGGTGAATTCTTTTATGTGGATTTCTTGATGAGCGCCCTTTTTTTTCGCATGTATAAATGGCCCTTCAACATGAACACCAAGTACTGATGCCCCGTGTGTACCACCATTCCTCTTGATAATTTTGGGTAAAATCTTATGATAGGTTTCTGGCGATGATGTGACCAAGGTCGGACAGAAAGACGTAACTCCATGTGCCAATAGTCCCTTTGCTACCTTGTTAATGCCATATTCAACATTATCCACATTGTGTGAAAAGTCTATTCCAAATCCACCTAGATCATCAGAAAGTGATTAACATGAAACTAAGTCGCTTACTATATTCAAAATTTAACACCTTTACATTAATATATTTAGCAGTCCTGATTCATATTCATCATTTGATTTCTTGTCACACAAACGAACTCTATATGGATAGTCTCATGGAAATCATTCTCGCAAGCGCTATACTTTTCGTACAATTCAGTGTATTACACTGTTGAATCGAATGATTCACACAATAAATATGTGTACAGCGTTGTCAGTAAAGCCGGGTGTCAGATTCGGATGAAACATAGCATTTCATCTTTCCCCTAATGCTCAGGAATAAAACAATATTTGGAAAGTTTCCTCTACTGAATCGTGCAATCGCAACGAAGTTTCAATAGTCTCATTCAATATATAGATATAAAACAAATTCTCGCTATAAAAATATAATTTCAAAAAAATCACGCTGCTACAGTAGATGCAATCACCCAACGAATGTGAAAGAATGACACAAATACCTAGAACAGTATATTTTGGAACTTCTAATTTTTTACAAAATGCCGCACTTTCGAAAAAAAAAATTTTTTCATCGTATATTCGAACCGTCAACATTAATACTATTCTTTTTTCCATAAGTCTTTCGAAAATTCACTTTCCGAAATACTGTGAAACTGGGAAATAAATTCATCAGAAATTATTAGAGATATACTGTCAATAGTATTTTATTCTGAAGACATTAACTTTTGAATTTCAATTTTATTCTAATTTGTTTTTAATACGTAAAATGGAGGAATAATGTATAAACAATTACACAAATGAGGGGGTTTTGAAGCGACATAAAGATGGAATTGGAGATATCTCACTCTCGCTATATCTCATCTATTTCAAGATAAAAATATATGATGATGGCACATGCGTAAACGTCACTCAATCGCTCTAAAACCATGACGCACAATGAAACTGCGAAATAACGATTATAAATTCTTAGAACTTTACCGTTAATCTGTAGATCAAGGTATCCAGGTGAAATGATCGCTCCACAGCAATCAATTTTTATATTTGCCTGAATTTTTTCATTATAGAAGATTTTCTCTGGATCAACAATTATTCCATTACGTACCCAAAGATCTTCAACGATCAATTTACCGGCTCTCAATATTTTACAATTATAAAATTGATTCAAAACATCTGGCGCCATTATAATCATTGTAACCTTCTGAGTTTGTGACCTGGTTGCAGCCTATGTAAGACTCCACAGCATATCTACCCATACATACATCACATTTATTTACGCATATCCATCCGACATACATGAATGTGAAGTGATTGCTTTATTACAGACGAAGTCCGATAACACCCACTTCTCCCCGATCAAAACCCCCTCTAGGACATATGTTGCTTTCCACTCGATGACATTCAATTTGTACGTGTGTGTGCATCGTTCATGCGGTTTGTTGTTTTAGAGCCCATCAAATCGTTTGAGACTAACTTAAAAATTCATATCAATTTATACAATTTTTTGGTATTATAGACATAATACTCTCCTATATCAACTCCTCATAAAAATGTGAATATACTGATATTTACAGTTTTCCCCCATGTTCTCTCAGTCGATCAGACACTAAAATCGAGAAGAATGTAATGAGGGGGGATAATACTATACTCATGTACAGTTTATTTCGGAAGATGTTCATTTAACAATGTATGCATACAGGAATACGCAATGTGACACTTTACCATTACAAGTTTGTAGTGAACTTTGAATCACAAAACACCATATTTCCCACTGACCGACGCAATCAGTTCGACCTATGGAATGTCAATCTCGCCCCTTTCATTGTATGTCTGTATTCATTTGTCAGCATTTCAGAGTTGAAAACACCCACAGACATTATTGAAACTGAATTTCTGAAGTGTCACGATTTTCAATATTGGTATCAGAAAACCCCAGATGCCGTCCATTATGAAAGCCCCAGATGGGACTATGGCGCATGCACACCCCGCAAGTTGATTCTCCGCCTTCGAATGTAGAAACACTCCACATTTGCACCATGCTAGAGACCTAGCATGGCAGAGTGGCGCTATATTGACGTTCTGAAAATTGCAACTGTCGATAATGGATTCCATTACACCGTTGACCGTTGGAATAAGTTTTGATTTCTCAATGGATGTGTAGCCCTGGCTTTCTACAATAATTTTCTACTTCTAGTACATATAACGAACATGTACCCATTTTTTCCAGAACAACATCAAACACTCGGAAACTAATTGATTCGGTACTTCATCAGCGCTGGATCTGAGAATAGAAACAGTGGATGACAAACTCGATTCACTTGCCGATTAAACAGCGGTAATTTTACCGCCACCAATCTTCATATTTCGTTAGTATTGTTATTGAATCCTTCCTAGAAGTCGTGTCTTATTACTTCAGCTCTCTACAATGAAAAAAATTAAGATAGAATATGAGTTGATAACGGTGAAATTCATGAGGCTTAGAAAAAAAATTTGTAGCACTCGCGCAAAGCTCTCCGTTTACTATTGTGAGGTTATGGCCTGGGACACACACTTTCCATAGCCATAACCATAAGCGAAATGGAGCTTCGTGATTGGTCGAGCGCTTATGGTTATGGCTATGGAAAGTGTGTGTACTAGCCCTATCACTTCAGTAATCATGGCTATGTTCTTTTGGGTTTGTGGTAACCCGAACGGTGTTGAGCTGAACCACTCGCGCATGCGCAAATGAAATTTTCTCTCTTACGAATAGGCGCATGC
>JAPYZF010000724.1:0-18555 GCA_030523045.1 Meteorus cinctellus
TTTATTAAACTACTGATAAATACTTTTCACACGAAAAACTTCTTCGTTCATCTTTTATTCTCACAAATAAATATCATATTAAATGCCAATAATATTTATCAACTATCAATAAACATTTAATCAATACAATTAACTATCAATCTACATCAAACAATCAAAATTCCCTACAATTAATCCGCCAATTATCCCCTCAAATACTCCCAATCATCCTCCACAAAACAAGTACAAATCTGCAAACAAAAATTCAACAACCAACACAATTGTCCATTTTCTTCTTCATCCAAGTCAAATAAAAATAATAATCCACCATCCACCACACCAATGACAATCATATGCACATAGGCACATCCATTTACAAATACATTCATATCGCATCGGACATTTTGGTATTTCCTATAGTTACCTATGTATGCATAACCTCAACTACAACAGTGCTTTCTCCCCAGCATTCTCTTGTCAACATCATCTACAAACTCACACATACAAATATCTAACCGCACTTGAATTGCTTATACATGTATGTGACTCATGTGTAGCCAAAAGGCAGACATGGACGGATACACATACATATATATATATATATATACATAACGTATGCGCTCGCTCACTCGTGGTACGAGAATCTGCATACGAATAGGGACATTGTTCCTGGTGGAATAGTAAGGAATCCGTTTCAATGCTGCACGCATCACCAATTTCCTATCTACTATATCTATATACATCTATCTATGTATATATATATATAAATGTGCATGTGTGTGTGTATTATATATACATAAACCAACCCACACTTTTTTTTTATCTTCATTTTCTTTTTCCTTCTTCATTGGCTTTAAAGATCACAGAGAACTTCAGAACTCTCCCAACGGATTCCTGCATAATTTCATTCTTTTCAGTTTATGTATTTTCTTGTTCTTTTATTTAGTCTGTAAACTTATTTATTGTTTTGTTGAATGAATGAGTGTGTGTGTGTGTGTGTGTTTAATTAACAATGGAGAAATAATGAGGGATTATTAATTAATTTGATTTGAGTACGATTGGACTTTTTAGAGCGATAGGGATTTGCATGTTGTGTTTAAAGGGGTGTGAGGGGTAGGGTGATTTTTTTGGGAGGTGGTGGATTGTGGGGTTTTGTAGAGTGGAATTTTGCGAATTGAATGAGGGTATGTGGGGGTTTGTATGAATAGGGTGGTAGTTGTGAATTTTTATAGTAGGGATATAGAAGAGTGAGTTTATTGATTTGGTAGAAAAATGTGAACTTGACATTTTTTGGCTTTCAAGTTGTTTCACGTTTACGGATCACGTTTTACATGGGGGTTTATGTGAGTAGAATTGTAGAGCAGATTCTGAGGAACAAAAAAAGTGTATATATGTATAGGTTTGAGTTACTGTGAAGGAAGTTACAGACACTTATATTAGCACTATTTTCACACGGTTTGAATACGAATATTTTTTTGTCTTTCATTTTGACGCATGACGAGGATTTTTTTTGTCTTCAATTTTCGTATCAATTACAAATTCATGATTCATATATTATTCATTGAGGATTGAGTCATTTTTTTTCGTTGAAATAAATAAAGAAAATTGACTTTTAGTTCATTTGTTTTCTTGTTTAGTTTACAGTGATGCAAACGAGTAATAAATGATGACATTTTAAATGGAATCCAATCAAATGACTGATTAAAGGAGTTTCTAAATTCTTGTTTACTCTTCTAAAACATACAGAGACACACACACATGTGTATATATATATATGTTTGTGTATGCAGACTCAAAAACTTTATCCTAAATCAAACATCAATATGAGATATATCACTATCGTGTTTTCGAACATGTGTTGAACTTCCCATCATTCACGAATAAACTTTTGCATAATATAAATTAAATTAATTATTGGTAGAATTTAATTATGCATCGTTAATTAATGCGAAGAATAATATTACCATTGAAAACATCACAGAAATAATTTTGTAGAGGTGAATAATTATTCATTTTTGTTATCACATTATGTCGTTTTATTTTCATTTTATATTCGTTACTTATTTTTATTATGAATTTTTTTTTCTTCCTACTTTTTTTCGTGTTTTGATTGTTTCTAGTTTTTCCAATCCTATCCACACGTATATTTATCTGAAAATTATTCTGTATTGTAAAAGTTTTCCAATTGTTTTCCTTATTTTCTCTTTTTATTTAGTACGAAAGTATTAAATGTACAAGTTATGATAATTTTTTGTTTCTTTGTAATTTTTATCATGAGAACGAAACAGTGGACGAGAAATATTGTAGAGACCAAATTTGTTCAGTTTCGCATGAAAAATATCAAGGCATAATTCAAAATTTTTTTAAACTATTTCAACACTATTATTTAAACAATTGAAAAATCATCAATTTTTACACCACCCAAATAACACCAATAATACCAACACTCACATAAATCCAATTATCTCAAAATCTACTCGACCAATTTCATCAATCAAAAAACGAAAATATTCATCTCAAAATTCCCCAAAACTTTTTCCCCACCACTTTTCCCATATCTCCCACCATTATCGAACTATCACAACGCCTAAAAAACATAAAAACACAAAATTCTCATTCTTCTTCTCTTCAATCTAACAAACAAACAATAAATTATAAACAAAAAAATAAAAATAGGGATAATAATAACACTAGATTAATTTGAATAATCACATGAATATTCACCACAGCTAACTATTATTATTCTTTTGTTTAATTTATTATGTAAACATACTCTTGACAGTCTCGAATGAATTGTTTTGAGTAGAGGAGAGCTCACACTTCATTTATATTAACGTTGGAGTGCTCTACACTAATATGACGGCGTGTTTAATGCACTTTAATGCTGCACAGGGGTCTCATATGCTTTATTATATAATAAATATATATATATATATTACTTTTGTGTACATGAGAGCTTAATTTGGCGATGTAATGTAATGAATAGAGAACTAATACAATATATTTCATGTATTTTATGGGGCTATGAGTGTATTGGTATTAACTATAGACAATACACTTTCATTTTATTGTTATTATTGTTAATTTTTTTTTCTTCGCCCTTTTTTTTTATTCAGTAGCGAATTATTTAATCCAATTAACCATATATGAATGCACTTTATCCAACATGTCGTGATTAATTCGCTTCAATTATCTTCTGGACCATTGGACACCCTCACTACGTTTCCATTTATGTATATATTTGTATATGTATTCATCTCTACCACTCGTCCACTCGTTTAAATTATTCGGATGAATTATTCGGTTAGAAATATATTCAATGGATTTGTTTTTCATTGAAGATTTGAAGAGTTGAAAAAGTTTTGGTTTTTGATAATTTTTGTGGATTTTTTTAGGGGTGTTTTTGAGGGGATGGGGGTGGTTATTGAAAGGGTAGTTGTAAGATGGAGTTGGTTTTTTGTTTTGTTGAGTTGTAATTTGTTATTTGGATTTTTTGCAATTTTTTTTCTTGGGTTAAATTAATGGAAGAAATTGTGGGTTTATTTCTCTTTTGGGTTTTTATGGGATTCTATGTCTTCCGATCACGTTTCACACATTAATATATATATATGAAATTGTAGAGGAGATTCAGACGAACAAAATAAGACCATATAATAATAAATCCAACAATTCTCTCGCGAGTTATAAACAATTGAATTCACTTCAATAAAATGAAATTATCAAAAATTATTTCTGACACAAAAAAAATGTTTTAACAATTTTTTTTTTGGTTTAAAGGTAAGTGACTTATATAATTATTTAAACAAAACATTAGTAAAGCCCATCGTTTAAACAATGAATGAATAAATAAATAATAGTCCCTGGAAATAAATCAAAACATTTTTATGACAAGAAATTTTCTTTTACTACAAAAATCGTTTTGTATTTTTTCTTTTCTATATCTTTTTTTTTTGCTTCTACAATTTTTATAATACAGAATTAATTTTCCACGGCCACAGCGTTAAGTCATGAAGACAATTTTCTCTGTGAGTTAATATATATATATATATATATATTTTTTATATTGAAGAAAAGATTCAGGCACCGAATCTTTCTGTTCTTTTCTTTGTTGAATTCAGATCGTTATTGTGTTATATACACAGAGAATAATTTTGTATATGGGCAACGAGAGCCTATGTCAGTATGAATTCTCATGTGTGCGGGCTTTATGTCAATGGGGAAGAGACCGCCGCCGTCGGCTGAATATATATCTTGCGCTATACTATGCTATTAAATATAAGTTTTTGTGCATGGGAAAAGCGGCCTCTCAATTCGTCAAGGATAACGTCAAACACGTGCACAGACCTGTGACAAATTCAACCGGATACTCATCGCTTACAATCATTCAAGAAGAAATTTTTTTTCCCTACTATTCTTCACATTATTTGATCATATTTTACATTATTCATTTAACTATATTATTTATTTAATTAATAAATTGTGCAATTGGTTAATTTCACAATTGTTTGATGATTTGTTGGAATTTTTGTTTTTTTTTTGTTCAACATGGTTTTATGGCTATGGATTTGAGTTTAGAGATTTTGTTTATGGGGGATGAATTGTAGAGCAGATTCTGACGCACAAAATGAATACAGATGTTGATATTTTTTTATCCATCCCTGAAGAGTTATAAACAATTTTATATGGCATGTTTAAAACATGGAAAATTGAATTTTAAAGTAAAAATCAATTTTTATCAAAAATGATTTTTTTTTTGCGTCAAAATGATAGAATAAAATTTTTTCTTTTATTTTACATTAATTTCATTTAGTAGTCAGAGTTTTATAATAAATTTTAATAATATTTTGTTGATTTTATTTAATTTTAATAATTGGCGAAAATTAATGAAGAACGAAAAATCATTCATTGGAACTTTTTTGTTCTATGACTTCTCACGTTTACAGTTTCACTCTCACACACTGATATACATAATTAAAACTGTAATTCTGATTTTGGCGGACGAAAAAAGGAAAAAAAAAACGCCATACACGACTACATTCCCATAAATTCTCACCAACTTATGAACAAAAGCAAATTCAATTAAAATCCAACGAGTGGAAAAAATAATATGAACATTCTCACAATATTCCAAACAATTAAATAACGATCAAATTAATTAATTACTGACAAATGAAAATGACTGAGTGAACGACACATTTAAATTTAATTAATAAACACAATGTGCTGAAAATTTTCACATGAGTTATTAATTAATTTATTAATTAATTAAAATAATTCTTCCACACAATTTATTTCCATCAAAATTAAATTACAACAAATATATAACAAACAAATTATATTTTAAACTACATGAAAAAATAAATTTCATTGATTAATAAATTTATTTTCATACATTTCAAACTTGTTCAAACTTGCAAACTTTCCAGCAAAAATAAAAATGTCGATAAAAAAAAATTCTTTTCTCATTTCTATTTTACTTCTTCAGTTTGGAATTTTTTTCATCAAGTAAATATAAACGTAGAAGTTTTTTCATTCTTTATTGAAGTAAATTATAAAGTGGAGAATTATTTTCGTATGGATATTTATTATGTGAAAATGATTTATAATTTATGTAGGGAAAATTTTGAGGGAGTTCGAGGTTTCACTATTGGAAAAGCTGAAAAGCTCATTTGTCATAATTAGCGTGTGGTTGTGGCATACCCTGTATATATATGTACTCAATAATAGTGCGATGATGACCAGTGCACCCGGTGGGCGCCCACATTTGCGCCAATTAAATCAAAATCCAACTCTCAATGGAATTGTATATAAATTGCAATGGAAATAATATATCGCACCTAATGAATTATATTTAATTTGTTTATTACAATGTGAAGTCCAAGCTATATTACACAAATAAACGATCGACTCAACTTTAATACAATCCCGAGAAACTAAATATCATGTTCCATAGAACAGGAATTAAATTAATGAAACTTAATCAATCAATTAAGTTCAATTGGTGGACAGCAGAAATGTACAGTTGGTATTTTCGTTTTATAAGGGGATTTAAATGGTTATCGATCACTTTTAGCCGATTTTTCTATGGCAACAAAATTGTAGAGAAAATTCCAACGAACAAAATGATACCGCGTATGAATATGTTTCCATCAATCTCGAGAGAGTTATCGACGATAAAATTGGACATGTTGAGTCAATCAAAATGTAGGATTAATTTTTCGACAAAAATAAAAATCGTTGATTTTTATTACAATAAAAATATAAATCCTACAATACCCAAAATAAAAATAAACTCTGTTACAATCACTAAATAACATCCAATTCAATCCAACATCCCAAAAAAAAAATCCCCCCCTCAATATCTCAAATTTTAATTCAATAATTCCCCCAGAAAAATTACAAAGTTAAAAACCCACAAAACTCTTTCCACTTCTCATGAAATTTCCCACTCACCGATCAATCCTACCTCAAAACCCCATGGAACCAAAATTAAAGAGTACATTCTAACGCACAAAATGACCCTATGTACAACCCCCTTACTCCAACCCTTACATAGATACAGCCAATAACATGAGCAAAAAAAAATGCCAATATCAAAACCTTTTTAAATTCTCAATTCTCATCATAACAAACATCAATAAAAATCCTAAAATAATAAAAATTAATTTACAAACAACCTAATATTCATATAAACAACAAAAAAAGCTTTCAATAAAGACCACCCATGTGTATACATACACAAAATATCGTCCGCTGTGCTTGTGTTTAATAATCTACTGTTCACGACGTTCGTTCGCCACTGCTGCTGTGTACGATTCGTTCTTTTACCTCGCGGCCGTTTTCGCCCTCTCTCTACATTATACATATATATATATATATATATACATGAATGTAAAGGTTATATAGTGTAGTATATACTACCGGTCCCATCGTCGACGTTTTCACGTTTCGTCTCCGCCCTTTACTTCTCTTCTTGTTATATACCCAATACAACTTTTGCCTCGCGTCGCCGATTTATTATTCTGAGAGTTCTCTCTTTCCTTTTATTTTTTTTTTTCTTCTTCTTTCTCTCCGGTTCTTCTGTTTTTTTTTTTATTTCTTATTCCATCAACGACACGGCACGTACTACATGCGTCGATCATTGCTTCTCTCTTGCTATTATATACCAACTGCACAGTGTCATATTACTACCGTCAATTGCACTTGAACATTTTATCACGTTCATTTATGTATTCAAAATTGCGAACGAGGAAAATTTATTTCCCATTGTAATAAATGTTTTTTTTTTCTACTGGATCGTTAATGGGTTTTAGGTGTATCGAGTGTGATTGATGATGCAGGAAGTGCGTGGGTTATTGGAGAGAAAGAGAGAGAGAGTTTTAGTTGACTTCCGGAATTGTTTTGTGGTTTTTATTTTGGACAGGTGAAGTGGTGGATTTTTTTTCTTTTTTGGGGTGTTTGTGGGGTTGGAATGGGTCTGAGGTAGAAATGTGTGAGGGTTGAAATTGTAGAGCAGATTTTGGCGCATAAAATGAATATATTTGAAAGGATATTTGGATATGTTGTTGCGAAGTTATAAACAATTACATGGGAGATAATAAAAGTGAGTTATTTGGGAAAAATCGTTTTGTTATTAGAAAAGTTTTGTGATGTTTTATGTTTATGGATTGTGTTTTATATGGAGATATTTATGGGTGGGGAGGGATTGTGAAGCAGATTCAGACGTATAAGAGAAAAGTGTATAAGAATATATATAACTATCAACCACGAGAGAGTTATGAACAATTATGTTGAGCTTAACAAAAATGTATTGTCTCGAATTCGGGTAAATTATCCCATGAGATTTACGTTTATTTGGGTAAGTATTTTTTTGTCGCATGTGGAATTGTGAAATATTAATTTTATTACAGTGAAAGGTTGTTTTTACGATCCTATTATCCAAAAATAAAATCCTTATTGACTTGAAAAATTTTTATCCACTAAATTTTCAGTTTGAATCAAAAGCAGACAAAATTGAACATCCGACATTTTTTTTTCCATGGCATTTTCCTCTCACACAACACATCCTACATATGTAATTATATATATGAAATTGTAGAGCAGAGTCTAACGCATACAATGAAAAAAAACCCAATAAATTCCAACCAACCCCCGCCAAGTTATGAACAGTTAAATTTAACCCCAAAAAAATGATTTTTCCCCAAAATTTTTCTCCCTCCCAAAAATGATAATCACTAAAATAAAAAATATATTTCCACACAGGAAAAGTCGAGTTTAATTTTTATTTGTACAGTGGGTGGTCTGGAAATTAGTCCGACATTAGAAAAAAAAAGGTCCTTATTGACTTCCGGAATTATTTCGTCAATTTTTCCTTTGATATTTCCAAAACCGAAATGAAATACGACACTAAGTGACTCTAAAAATCACTAAAATAACAGACAAATATTTTTCTTCAATTCTCCATCTCTATTCCCAATCCCAAAGTCATTATTTAGCATTATCCCATGTTGGAATAATGGTACAAAGCCATTTAGAAACATTTTGCCTATGTACATTGTACACATTCACTTAATAATAACATACAGACAATGTAACATCAGTTATAATTATCTTTCCAATTTGTAAATGCATTCCATTGTCATAAACATTTGTAAACTAATTAGTATATACTAAAACCCCCCTATACAAATTATTTCTCAATAAACAACAATAATTTAGCAATAATTTTACCCACAACACAAAAGAATAAAATGAAAAGAAATAAAAATGAGAAACAAAATATTTCTACATTTCTTTCTTTTCAGTTTCTTTTCTACTTATTTATTCATTTGGTGTACATAACCTATAAGAAGATTGTAAATACACAAAATCAACATGATATTGAATGCATGAAGAGGTCACACAGGTGGTTTGATCTCTGTCTACCATGCAATGAACATTACAGTAGAGAGAAAACTTTCTGTGCACATATTCGCCCCATGTGACTGCGCTATTGGAATACCAATATGTTCAATGTAAGGACACGCGCACCTTTATTGCACGGATGAATAAGCCCGGATATGCATTCGCACATGCTTCGATTTTTTTTATAAAGTTTATATATGGTAGCATTCAAACCGCAACCATTGTTTAATAACCAAGGACATTTGTTTTCAACATTTCAATTCAAGGATTGTTGCCAAGTTGAGAAATGTTGGTTTATTATTGCTCATAATTCTTTATACACCATTACCTATATAGTCATATATGGTGTTTTTTTGTTCATTAGATTGTCCGCTATAATTTTGTTCCCTAACATTCCTCGCTACGATGCGATACATAATTATTAAAACCTCAGTAAAATAAAATTGTCAATGACGTCTTTGATGATATATTCAAAAATTTCTTTATCTATAACTACCTGTAACTCTTTATGGTGTTAACTAAATATACCCATATATAGTGTTTTTCTATTTGTCTCAATACGCTCTATAATTTTCCCTCCCGCACATTTTCGTCTAAAATGCGTTCTATGTTGAGGAATGTATAAAGAATTTCGTGTGAAATATTCATAGACTCTAAAGAATTTCTGTCACTACATTTTCTATATTATAATAAAATAATTATCAACTATTTAAATAAAAATATTTTTGTTAAATATCTGTCTATACAAGATGATACACGACTACAATAATACAATGTTGTAGACATTGGTCGATCGTTTGACCCATTTAAACTCAATTGTAGTGAATTAATAAGCAGAAAAAAAAATGAAATATTAATACAAGAATGATTTGAAAGAGAATTTATATTATATTCGTCATCTCTGCTTTTGATTGTTATATTATTTATTCAAATAATAACGATTGGTGTGTACGGTTCTCATTTCAATGGCCTATATGTATATAAAAACGTGTGTGTCTGTGTGTGTTTGTGTCGGTCCGTACAGAAAGCTTTTAACAGTTACTCTACAAAAGTTTCAACATTCTGGTTTGTGAATTAGTAATGAACTGGTTAATGTGAAAAAGTGTAGCAGATAGAGAGTACATGACAAAAAAAACTTTTATAAAACTTTACAATATACAAACAAATATAAAATAAATAGTTTTTAGTTCACAAAATAATTTAAACAAAAATATTTCGTCGGTTTATTCCACATTTATAAATTCATATTTTTCCCTTTCTGTTCCTTCAACACAAACAAAAGTTTATAACAAATAAAAAATTATCAATTGAAATAAATATTTCATAAATAAACTCATAAAAAATTGTATAGTATTTAACAACACAACCACAATTAACAAAACCAAACAAACCCATAAAAAACTCCCCTCAATTCCCATTAAAACATTTACAATAATTACACTTTTCCTCACAACATGAAAAACTACAATGACGAAGTAAATAGAAAATAAAAAAATAATCATTAACATACAGATAAACACTTAATAACACTACTGAATTATTGAAAAAGAAAAAAAAATAGGGCGTGAATATTTTGTTTTTTATTTTTTTTCTGACGATGAAACACGTTCAGACTTGTTTATATATGCAACGAGAAAAGATAAAGATGAAAATTGTTGAGGAAGGAAGTGCACAACAGTGGTTAGTTCAAGAGACTTATATCTCACATATATATATATACATTAGGAACACTGCACAAACCTCACTACATATAATAAACATGTGTGCAGTGTCTAAAGTGCACGCCGAGTAATATTTTAATTCATAAATGGTTTATATGAATGCACAACGATCCTGATGCTTTGTAAATTAACTCCAACATTACATTATAATACCATACTTGATATACTATTAAAATATATAACCGGAAATGTTATGGAAAGTGAAAAAAAAAAAACAAAACAGTCTCGAAATTCTCACAATTTTTTTCGTTACGTTTCCAATGATGTTTATCATACAAAAATGTATATTTATATCTGTTAATTATTATTCTTGGTATCATTAATCAATGAAAAAAATGTCTCAATTAGTTGGATTTTTTTTGTATTGTTTTATTTGAATTATTTTGATGATTATGATGACCATGGAATTAATTATAGCGCCATAGATAAATCATGTTCGAGGGCGTTGTTAGAGAATTTTGTTGATGGTGTGTTATAAGCATTGAATTGAGTGTGTTTATGTGTAGAGAGAAGGTTGGTGGAATTGTCTATGGGATGAGTTGAGAAGAGTAAGGAAGAAGGGAAGAGATAGAGATGAAAGACACTTGAGAAAATTGGTTGTGAGCAAGGGGATTTGCCTTGGAGACTGTTGAACTTTCTCTCACTCATCTTTATGTGTTGTATATGTGTTTAAATCGCATGAGAATGAAACAGAGTGAGGTCAAATATAACGTTCAATATAAGCCATGTTGTATTATGTTTGATCAAGTGGATTTAACTCGCTTCGTGTTCGTCCACGTTGGCATTTGAATTACTTTGTGTCACTGTGATATATTAAAAAATAAATAAATAAATAAATATATTCTGCTATTGTTTATTCTTCTCTATTATATTCTATTTTATTCATATTTATTCATTGTTATTGCAAGTGTTTGAAATAAATAAAAGTTTAATATTTTTGTTGGGTTATTCATGTGAGATTTTTGCGATTTTCAACAATTTTTTATTTTAGCCTGTTTTATTGTTACAGATCACATTTTATGTATGGGTATGGTAAATTGAAATTGTAGAGCAGATTATGACGCACAAAAAAACACCATATATGCATATGTTTCGATCAATATCAGTAGAGTTATAGCCAATCATATACGCATAATTTATAATCGATATTTCCATGAATCAGTAGAATATGGGAATTTGTGTTTCAACTGTTTTAAAATAATTTTACGGTTATGGATTCGGTTTTACGTTGATATATGACTCGAAAAAAATTATAGAGTGGAATGTGACAAATAAAAAAACACTATATACATATATATTCGCATGAATACATAAAGAGTTATGAGCAATCGAATCAACACCTTTCATAATCAATTAAAATACAAATCCATTTTTGTTCATTAATTTTCATCCTTCATATTTTTTTTCTCTTTCAAGTATCGAAATGGAATAAAAAAAATTGAATTGCATCGCACTTCAACGCTACTGAATTAATTAAATCATTCAATTTTTTTTATTTTCATTCAGTTTGTGTCATAATCTCTTTGATGGGAAGTTTTTTTTTCCGTTTGTTTTGTTTCAATATCAAATTTTGTTCTTTTTCTTCTTCACTTTTTAATTCAATTGATCAAGTCCGGCGCGACGATCAATCGAACCAATCAATCACCATATACGAGTATAAATACCAACGTCAATTAGTCATCCGTCACAACGACGGAGAGGAAAAAAAAAGACGGAATGAGAAAAAATGCAGGAGATAAATAGAGATAAAATGTATATAAAGGAAGAAAGAAAGAGAATAAAAAAGACGTACAAAATAAATATGCTGAGTAGTTTGAATGGAAATACAAAAATAAATAAAAATAAAATAACGATAATTGGATACGCAGTGCCGCGAGTCAATCATTATTATTTATATTGGATGTACTGAAAATATAATAATCCCACGACGAACGATATCTTCGCCCTGCGGACATTTCTTCTCTTCTCTTTCTCTCGTCAGTCATTTATTTATTTATTTTTCAACAAATTCTTTTTGCTTCTTTTCATTGTGCCGTTGCGCTTTTGTCTTCTTCTCTTTCGTTATTTCCTTTTACTTTCTCTCCTTCTCGAAAATTTTTATATTTCATTCTTATTTTTCTATTTACTCAATTTTTATTTTACTTCATCTCGTTGGTAATTTTTTGTTTCTTCTTTTGGGCCTTTTTTTCTTTCTGCCATATTTTTTTTTGGTTTTCTTCTCCATTTTTTTTTCCCAACTCTCTCGTTTTGTTTTGCGCATAATTTTATCGCTGATGCCAAGAGCCCCGCGATCGTTCTATATAATTATATGCCAAACAAAGTTGAAGAGTAAATTGTTTCTGTCGGTACAGATGGAAAATAAAAAAAATATTTATTCGACAGTTCTATAATGATGGGAGAAATATTTTTTTTTCCTCTCATATGAAAAATCTGATGAACTTTAATAATTTCAAATACCAAAAATTCAACTTCACATAACACAATTCTATTTTTTTATTTATATTCAACCCCAAATTAAACCAAAAAAATCCTCCCTAAACTTTTCCAACTAAATAAAATACAAAATCCACATTAAACAACCCAAAAAAACAAATTCCTTCACCTCCATCCCTTCTAAATGTCCAAAATAATAAGCAAAAAGACCTCCCAGTCTCATTTCGTTTTCTCATTTCGTGTCTTTAAGTAAAATCCAAAAAAATGGTGGTTGAAACGATTGACTAGAGAGTATAACGTCCAATTTAATTGTCTAAAGTAAAATGAAGCACCTGCTTGTTACAATTCGTGTATCTGTCTGTCTATATCCACACAAATTTGTATGTGTGTGTGCACACGCGCGATGAGAGAGAATTCTCTCTAACAAGACAGTAATAAGGCGGCCCGTTTCACAACAAAAATACCTATTGCTCTCTTCTTTTCTTTGTTCTATCCACATTAATGTTTTTACTCACTATCCCTCTTTCTCTATCTCTCTTCTGTGTCTCTTTTCCTTTGCTCTGTGATTATATGTTAGATTTATAAACGAGGGGCCCATAGCCAACTACCAAGACAGGTGCTTCCGTTGGCTTTTACTGCGCGTTGAGGTTTTAAAACCATCTCGCATTTTTCTCTCTCTTCCTTTCTCGCAGTATTTCTCCTCTGCCTACATCAATTTCGTCATAACCATTCTTAACCGTACTGATGTGAACTCAACAATGATTATAACAGTGTATAATAGCCTGGAGAAAAGTAATAATGTCAGTGGTGACATATTTATTGACTAAGCGTAACGTACTTTTTCAAACAAGTTCATTTCTGTTTGTTATTAGTTAATTTGCACTATTTCATGGGGTTTTATGGGTAATATCGAATTTTTTTATTTATTATAGTAGCATTGGATTCGTTATTCTTTTGCGGTTCGATTTTGATATGGGGTTGATAGAATCAGTTGATTAGATCAAGAGATATTCGTTGATGATTGTTAAAATATTGTTTGGAAGACTTTGAACGTTGAAAATTCATCTGCGACTTCCATAAAGATTTTCTGACGAATTTATGGGGCGATTTTATTGGTTGAGTAGTTGATTAAGACGAGAAAATTGTGACGAATCGAATGGTAACAAGAAAAATATTATTATCATTGTTTTGGAGGGTTGAAAATGAAATTGAATGGGAAAGTTTGTTGAGGATTTTGTTTGGAATTGATGCAGAGATAAAAGGATGGCAACTGGCAATTATTTGAGTAATTGCTTGAGCTTTAATTAAGTGAATTAATTTTTTATTGAAATATACGTGTATATGATTTCAAAGTCTTTGATGTTGGAGAAAGGGATTTTAATTCTAAGGACGAAGCACGTGGCATTTATTGATGTTTCTTCTTTTTCTTGTAGATCTCTTCTTTCACTTTTGAAGTCCATCTTTTTATTACTTTTCTTTTTTCTTCCTTTTAAACCGTGCTCAACCAGTAAAGCAGGGTTTAACCTGGGTATGATAGTAAAAGGGAGAGATTTTCTCATTACAACCGTATTCGCTGAACAAAAAAAAAAGAATTGAAAAAAGATATTTGAAAATATCAAAAAATTAAAATCAAGACTTGATAAATCCTGTCTTATGCAACTTCTTCCAACTCTTTGTGGATTACTTGGAATATATATTTTTATTATCGCTTTTTTGTACGTCTGAATCTGCTCTACAACCCCATATGTACGTGAGCTTTAATACAAAGGACAATGTAGTTGCAAAAGCACTCGGAAAATAAAAATTCATAATGAAATTTGATCAGAAATTTTTCATGGTAAATAATGTAATTGTTTATACCGATGCTACGATCAAACTATTGGAGATAGGGGAAAATGGTAGAATTGAAAAATATTCGTCTTTGAAAGACGAAAATAATGAATTTTGGAATTTTCATTTATGTCAATTAGACACTGAGATAATTGAAAAAGTATAAATTGTAAAATTACAATTTCTCATTCAAACATCAATTTTTCCCAAATCCACTTCTCTACCGATTATCTCAAAAACTAATAATCACATTTTCAAAATTCAAAAACTAAAAAATTCCTCACAAAATTCCCTACAATTCTCACCCCAGAAACTTTCCCATACCTCTCTCCATTCACGAACTATTTCAACTCAAACATAAAACAATAATTCCCAAAACATAAACATCCCCTAATTCCCAATAAAAAAAAACCCCTCACAAAATTCCAATTATACATGACAAAATCCTCAACAATAGAGCATTATCGCAAGGACATTGAAGTGGACACGCTCACTCAAACAATCTTATGTACACAACGTTGAATAATATGAATAATATTAAACGAATAAAAGAGTAAACGCGATAGAGCGATATAAAAAAAAAGAAGGCGGATGAATAAGGGGATGCAAGGGGACCACACGGGTAGACCACCATGCGTGCAACATTTTCGGATTCGCCTCCCTTTACTTCATATGATAGTTATGTGTATACGCGCACGTTCATCTCGTTGCGCGCCCCCTTAATATCAGAGTTGTCCGGACCTGTCTCGACATCTTCTCGTCTTGATACAGCGCGATCAGCTACCAAAGTATATAAACATGATGAAACATCTCACGTGAGTATAACTACGTAATCATACTCTGTTATGTACTCACAAATATATTGTGAGCTCGTTTGATTTCACCGTTCGCCATTTTTTCAACGCTTTCTTCATTCTTTTCTCCATCTTTCTCTCATTCTCTCTCTTTCATTTATGTTTACCATCTTTAACGTTTGAGTTACGGACTTTCCAAGCGAATGAGTATCATCAACCGATGGAGGGATGGTGCCAACCTGCAGGCAACAGGTTGGATCAGGTTCCTCAGTTAACAGTTTTTTTATTCCTCTTTTGTTTTCTCTTTTTGTCTTCTTTTCTTTCCAACATTATTTATTGTGGGATTAATTTTTTTTTTTATTTACTTTGTTTGGTTGTTTCTACCGGTTATTATTAATATCAGGTAGTGACAGGTATTTAAATTTGTTCGTTGGATTAATTTGCAGATGCTGTGAGACATTTTCATTGGCTTCAAGAGAACTTAATGATTTTTTAATTGGCTAAGATAAGATTAATTGATAAAGGAGTTTTTCGGCAGGGATTTTTTTTTTTTAATTCTGAAGATCGTTTGTGGGGTGAGGTAGGACTGGCGAATAGTTAAAGATCGATTGGATATTATAGCAAAATTATTTTAAATAAAATAAATTGAGATTTGTAAATGTGAATGCAAAAATTCAGATTTTTCTCATTTCATTTTATTTCTTCAACTGAATTCACTTGGAATTTTTTTTTGTTTCAATACGAAATAACTCGCATGTTAAATAACTGAAGAAAGGGAGCAAAAAATTGACGGATTTAGTTCTTTTTGCGAGTTAAGAAAAAGAATAGAAACAAAAGAAAGAGAATGAAAAAAAAAACAGAACAAATTTTGCTTTGATTTCCTCCGGGAAATTTAAATCTTTGTGAATTATTTAAAATCCCTTTATGTACAAACCAAAATTGACTGCGGTTTTTAGAACCAATTCACAAAATATTTTATCGTGGAATAAAAACTACGTGAAATGAATTAAACTTTAAACATTATTACACTGTATATTATCATATAATTAATTAACTGAAAGCACAAAGAGCGAGCGAGAGAGAAAGTAGAGCATAGAAAAACAGGAGAATGAAAAAAAAATTGTTTACATTCACGAAATAAATTAATTCGCATTGCGGTTAAATAAAAATTTCCATATAATTTGATGTTAAGGGGCAAATTTTTTTATTAATAAAGCAAAAATAAATTGATAAAAGAGAAAAAATCATTTTTTATCGATGAGGTAGAAGCAAAAGTCCTCCTAATTTCATTCATAATAACGGGTTGACGTAATGGCGTCGTTTTTTTAAACTAAAAATAAAAAAAAACGTTTTAATCTACTGCAATCACTCGCCATAATAATTAATGAACTTTCATTGTAATAAATAAATAAATAAGGAAATATAATCTAAGAAATGGATTCAATAATAAAATACCACACCGTTTTCAACCCCCTACCCCCTCATGATCTAAATTAATAATTTAATGAATAAAAAATGAGGACAGAAGATCGACTGAAATTGATTCCTGATGAAATTTTAATGTTTTTGTCTTCAAATCAAAATAGAACGGAAATTCACGATGTATTTCATATCAAAACCGTTAATATTACTTCATCAGACAAATTTCTAGAATAATTCAACAATAATCGATAGAGAAGATCAAAATTTGTCTTCCCTATTCCTCAGTCTAAATAAATTGACAGAAAAAAAAAAGTAAAACTACAAGAATAAACCTGCAAATTATAATTCAAAAATTTTAACGGAAAATCCATCAAAAATAACATAAAAAAATTCTATTCATTCACCTCAACATTAATTAATTCAACAAAATAAATAAATTAATAAAATAACAACAACAAATTATCAAACTTTACAATTTTCTATGTAATATTTTGATTAACATCGAACTATTGTTTGATTGATTGATAGAATAATAAAATTAGTTAAACAAATAATTGATCAATTGAGAATAATTAAACTAAAGAAAAAAAATAAATGAAGAGATGATAAATGTTAATAATAATATGACAAAATGAAATTGAATAAATCATCAAAGACGAATGTGACATGAAAAATCTCAGTGATATGAGTGTTATACGTATGTTTATAATGCGCAAGTATATATAATATTGTATATGTATATATTTCTCGTTTTGCCTTGGGAGATTAGGTAAATTTATGTGGTGACGAAAATGAGAACACACACACAGAGCGAGAGAGTGAGCGAAAGAGAGAAGAGGTAGAAGTGTATTGCGGTGCCGCAGTAGGCGCCGTTGAATCATAAATTTAGAATATCACTCTGTACAACGTTGCTTTGAATTGTGTAACAGAGCGAGCGAGTGAGTGAGTGAGACAAAGCCAAGAGAGAAATGAGAGTAATGTATACATGTTTGAGCTTGTATACGTGGCGGATTTGTCCTAGTGGGTGGTTGCAAAGCTTATCACTCTGACTTAAACCTGTCATGGTTGTATTAAATGCAAAACACGATGAGAATGCATCTGATATTATTTCTAGACGCCGTCGGATCGAGGCTGCGTTGTCAAATTTTTTATATTCGTTGTGGATTTTATGTTATTTATTTGTGTACGTGTATGAGGATTTTTTACAAATTTTATTTTATGTATTTATTGATGATTGAATGGAATTTTGTGGATATTAATGAAGACAGAGTTGTTGTTGTTGATGTATTTTGTTATTTATCTCTAATTTACAGTTTATTTATGAGGAATAAATGTTTATTAATGTTTAATAAACCTCATTGGCAATGAATTTATTTTTGTTTTTGGGTTTATTTACGTGTGAGAATTTGTCGGGTGTCAATTGGACTTTTGTGCTTTCCACCAACGTCTCATCTTTCTTTATATTTCATTTG
>JAPYZF010000725.1:0-19155 GCA_030523045.1 Meteorus cinctellus
AAAGAGAAAATTTTGGGAACAAATTTTCTTTTTATTGTTATAACTTTTTTTTTTCAACTTTACATAAAAATCACATCAGTGCAAATCGATAGAGGAGTTCTTAACGAACAATTTGCATATCATTGATTTTCGAATACTATTCATCTGTCACTATTTTTTAGCGCTACAAGTGTGACATATTATTTTTCTACTGCTTAGTATGCATTCACATGAGTGATTACGCATACTTTTTTCTGAATTATTTTTTCGCTATATCTTTTGATTTATTGGTTGCACAAAAGATGTGAGCATACGTTTTTTGTTGCAAATCAAATTATCTATAACTTTGGTATTATAACTTTTAGTGCTAGAACGAAAAATAAAAAAGTTATTAACAAATAAACAGAAAATTTTGCCAACAAATTCTAATGTTTAATATCATTATATTGTTAACAAGCAGTTTTCGTAGGTGGTGGGGAAAAGAGTTGAAAATTAATGATATTAAACATTAGAATATTTGTTATGAGAATGATGAAGAGCTTCGAAAAATGTATGCGTAACTACTCATATAAATGCATACTACGAGTAGAAAAATGATATGTCATACTTGTAGCGTTAAAAAATGGTAATAAATAAATTAAACCCGAAAATCGAAGATATGCAAATTGTTTGTTGGAATCTCCTCAATCAATTTGCTCCGATGTGATTTCCTTCTAAAATTGAAAAAAAAAAGTTATAACAATAAAAAGAAAATTTGTTGGCAAAATTTTCTCTTTTTTTGTTAATAACTTTTTTATTTTTCGTTTTACGACAAAAAGTCAGGTAACCAAAGTTGTAGACAATTTAAGTTGCTACAAAAAATGTATCTTAACATTTTTTGTGCAACTCATAGTTTAAATTATATGGCGGAAAAACCGTTTCCGCCCTTTTTTCAATATGGCGGCCGTACTGCAAGGGCTCATACCCCACAAACTCGTATTTAAGGGTTTTATGACCCCCTCTAAACATAAAAAAAAAATCCATTGCTCTAAAAAATCCCGCAGAAGCCCTCAAAATTGTAACATTTCAATGGACTATGTTAGTTTTGAGTGGTAGAGAAGCTTATATAGATGCTGACTCCAATGTCAGATCGGATTTTCTTCAGATAATTATGTTTTTTGAAGTCACCGACATGATATTTTGAGAATTATTCTAATACCGTAATGGGGTTTTAAGACATCCATTCGATTTGTCCTCGAGCTTCTCATATCCGAACCTTAAATTGAAATAATTCGTGGATATTTAATATTGTATTTTTCGAGTCAGTTCACCGCATTGACTCGATTATCTCAGTTACAAGAATGTTTCACGCTTTATCTCCGGTCAAATACTAGAGCCCGAATTATGGCGCAGTCAGTATGTTTGACATACATAATTCTTAGCAGAATTGGGAAGCTGTTTTGGAGCTGTCAAACTGAAGTTTTCCTTCTAACTAAATTGAACGACTACAGAGTGTTGATAGATCCTGCGAAACATCTCAGCTGTAATTCGAATCACCCCGAAAGGTAATAAAATTGAAGTTCTTTTTACATATCAACCTTTTTCCATTTTGGAATCCAACAATTTCTCCATTTCAATGTGAAAAAAATGTCTTGCAAAACAATTCTATAAAGGGATATATAAATTAATAACAAATAGAAATTTACACCTATGTATTTGTATATAAGAGCCCCCTGCATAGCAGGTGTATCCTTATGTGTACGCGGCAGGTGAATTCCACTCTCATTTGCTTCTCTCTTCCTCTTTTTTTTCTTCATCTCTCTATCATCTTTTTCTAAAATAGAGACGGCGTAAATATTTCTATACATTTACTGTACCATACAAGTAGATATCTGAATGAAGAGTAGACGAATAAAATAAAATAAGAAGAAAATAAGAAAAAATAATATCATTTTCATTGGAATATTTTTTTAACCATATTTTTCCTCTTTTTTTATCTGTGATTGGAAGACAAGATTTATGGGAATCGGAGAGAATAGTAGAAATGGAAAAAGTTCGCTGGGGATAGCCACGATTCCCTGAATTGAGTGAGAGAAGGGTGTGCAATGGAACCCCATAACTCCAGCACCCTCTCTCTCGTCGTTGCCGACCGCCCATAAATTTACCCTGATATCGATGGGGCAAAAAAAATGTCAGGGCAACTCGCTTGCATGTTAAACAAGTCTAATATATATATATATATATATATATATATATATACATTAATATGATTGTGTGCGTGTACGTCTTCAAGAAACCAGGATAATTCAAAGATTTAAATTCGTAAAAATGGGAAACCGAGATAACATAAATGAAAGAACTTTATTTTTTTGGATAACTTCAATTTAGTGGTTGGAGTTTGACTAGTACAATTAGTTACGTAATCAACTTCCATATCCATCAAAAAGTGAAAATATTTCCTCACTCGTCAATTTTACGATGATATGAAGTTTTGAGATTTGATTTGGAATTGGGGCATTGGTGAGTGACCGCAACGATGCTGTCTTTTACACGGCACAGTTGATTTCATAGTTTTATACTGCGCAAATCACGATCAGATTGGAGGGAAACAATTTTATTTATCATCATGCTGACAGTATTCCACATGAACGTCATTTATTGCCGCCTTGTATGCATTTTAAAAATTCACATCAATTCTTCATGTTATTCCGCCTACGAAGAAAATAGTATTGATGATATTGTCCTTCCACACAATGATTGCTTTTTCTTATTTCTCAGTGCGCTTCAAAAAACAACGTGCGGTGCAAATTTGACGAAAGAAAAAATACAAATGAAGAACCGAGAAAGTCGGAAAACAGGTATTCGAGAAACAGGAAGTCCAAAAAAGTCCTATCCTCTTCCCCAAAAAACGATTATTTATTAATTTCTCCTTCTATATGTTTTTTTACTATGCACAACATATAGAATATATTGGTTTCGTGGGATACATCAACGCACGCAGAGACGTCGAAGGAGTGGTATATATGTACGTGTATTATAGATATGGAAGAGAATGGAAATTGAGCAAGGTGCTGCCAAGGTGGCGGTTGGAGCAGCTGATCATCGGATATAGCAGCAGGTGAATGCGCGCATCGCGCGCTGACGACGAATATATGATGGTATATATACATTGGAGCAACAGCAGCAGCATGCAGAAGAAGAAGAAGAACAACAACAACAAGAACATTCAAAAAGAAAAAGAGAAATTCCATCGCGCGGTTAAAAGGTGTTTCGTTATTGTTACCATGCGCTCACACTAAAAGAACCAAATGAAGAAAACAACGAAAAAAGACTGAAAAGCAAGGATCCACCTTCTTCCTTCATTAATCAATATCGTATTGTCCTGCATCAATGACAGACGCGAAAATATGCGTGATAGAACAAGAACCAAAAATATTTCATTTATAAAAAAATTATTCGCAATAATAAAAAAAAATTTAATTATGAACGTAATCAAAATTAAAAGGAAAATATTTTCTGCGGTTCGAAAATGGGTATAGCAAAATATAGGGATTGAAAATCGGAAGAACGAGGTGTTGGGGGAAAAAAGGATAAAGAATGAAGTGGACGCTTAGGTGAAGAGAGTTGACTTTCTTGGGAGAAGGCGAGTGCGGTTCCCATGTCCTCTCATGGGTCCTTCCGTGACCGTTGCTTCCCATGGACTTCCTAAACATTGACTTCCTTAAGGAGACGACAACGACAGCGTGCCATATGGCCTATTAATTCAAACACATATAACACAACAACGACGAAACATTATTGAAGGGGCTCGTTTTTTTTTCTTCCCTGTCTCCCACAATTTATGCAACGCTTTTTCTTATAAATTTCGTCTCGTTTCACTCTGCTCATTCATCCCCTAATTCCTGTACAATTTTCAACGATTATTTGATCTTCAGATAATACTATAGTGACTCGCAAATTCATGGAACTATTCCAAAGTGAGTTAATGAAAAAAAACAAAAATCGAATGTTTACATTTTTGGGACTCACCGCATTTTCGGCTCTTACTATATTTATCTTTGGCAGTGGCACATACGCGCGGCAAAAGTGGACTCTTGGATTATGTATGTTACAAACGCACCAGCGAAATGAGAGAAAGGAAGATATGTATAAGAGATAGGCATCTGAAATGGCTCCCGTCTTCTCTCGGTGTGGCTGGCGAGGCCCCACGGTGCGTAGCCGCTTTGATAAGTGCCGACGCCCACGTATGCGTATACATATATACACCCATAGTACATCCTACCACGGAATTCATTTATAAACTTAATTCAAATCACTACGAGCCGATAAAAAAAATAGTCTAAAACTGAAAAGATGGATGTTTCTTTCGATTTTTCCCATTTTGTTTTATTATCATTTTTTTCTCCCTGCTCTATACACAGCAAATTCCACTTCAGCTTGTCATTCACAAAGGACACGTGTGCATATGTGGAGATAACTTACCCATAACGCACGGTTCGAATTACTGATTATAACACGCATACATTTCGTTATATGTCTCGTAAAAGGTCCCGGGAAGAAGAAGCGTACTTTATGTATAGACTCATATATCAATAATATAAAGTGTGTGCCGAACAAAGAAATGCAAGACGGGATATTACGTAGGCGCCCTTTTAGGACCTCATAACCCCTTGAATAAAGTAGAAAGGGGAAAGTAAAGAGATCCACGCCGAAGACGGAGATGCGGTACATTGAATAGAATCAAAATATATATATATATAACTCCACGCATGGACAGAGCGTGCACGCGCACGTTCTTTTAGTTTTCAACGGTTCATATACATACAGAAAGATCTAATCCATGGGTCGAATTGTTGTAGAACGTCTCATACAGGTATAGATGTAAATGTGTATTCATACGTGACGATTTACGTATGCATGTGTGAAGTGTAAGTGCGCGCGCATCCACCTGTAGGTCCTCGGTCGCTGGGCCCTGAATCTCCCACTACCGTCCGTTGCAGTGTGCTCATTGTGACGCACGCGCACAGCTAGTGCGAGTAAGCGCAGTGCGGGGAGATACTTGGAGTGCAAGAGAGAAATTGAGAAGGGACATCGAAAACGGTTTCACGCATACACTGTGTGTAGACACATCGCCGTGGGCATTGATGTGCTCGGAGAAGTCGGTTGGGTTCGGCGCACACACGAAGAAGATGCAAGAAACAGACGTAGGTATAGAAAAAAGCATCAAGAGTGGGGTGAAATTGAAGAGGAAGAAAAAGAGAAGATAAGTAAGACGCCCCCAGCAGAGAACAGCAGCCTCCGTCCGACGCGCTCTTATGTCCCACGCTAACATATACTCTCTACTCGACTAAAGTTCCTTGATATACATAGATATCTGCAATATGAAAAATAATTTGTTTACGGTTCATAGAGATTTAATATCTTTCTAAAAAATAGTTTTTCTTACTCTGCATACATAAATTGAAATTATAGCTGGAATGTATGGTAATCTTTCTCAGATTTTTTTCAAAAATGAACAATAATAACGCTTCAATGATAACTAATAGTTGTGCTAAATGTTGTTTTCATGATAATGATGATCAGATCAAGCACGATACTGGAATCATTCCAATTCGATGAGAAAAAAAAGAACCCGTCATTTTATCCGCTGAGTTCATATACAATCAATTCGTACCATTCATTTTTGATAAGAGTATTGTTCTGACATATGAATCAATGAATTATTGATCTTGGTTTTTCGAAGAAAGATTTATTCATTCTTTTCCATGTAAACAAAAGAAATTGAAACCCATAAACCAGTTAGTTTGCCAGAATAAAAATTCCGGGCTATTTTTGTCTCATTGTAAGTATCAATGAATGAATAGAGGACATATAAAAGCGCTTGGACGGTTAATTTGTTAAAAACAACCCTGGTGAAATGAAAAGTACCGAAAATATCCGCATGGATGCTGAATTTCTGTCAGTTGGGCATGTGGATATATCACCTGTATATATTATACATTTATGTATCATATATGGAAACATAATATGTCTGTGTCTGACGCTATGTGGCTCCCACGAATCCGAAGAGGGCTAGAGGGAGCCGGACGATGGGAGAATGCAAGAAAGAGTGAGAAGATGAGAGAGTGGCCAAGGTTTTGTGAAACCGGATTTTTATCGGGAAAAAGAGGAAAAAAAATAATCAAAAACATCATCCACTTCCGCTTTACACTCATCATCTTCTCCATCTCTTTCATTAACTCTCTCAACTAAGACAGTCTGTTATACAATAGCAATAGAAACATGAAACAGTGAGAGGGGACAAAACTGATCGTCCTCATTAACATTTCGACATATTGATAAACAAATATCACGCATACAAGGTCACGTTATCATAAACATCTATTATGAACATCCATTCCCATTTTCTATTCATTTATCCGGATCGAAAGCCAACAACGCCATGTAAAAGTGGTGATCAATTCATAAATAATATCACGTAAACATATATACATGTGATTTTTTTCAACATTATTTCGTTAATAAATTTCTTGGGCTCCCGACCTTCGGTGGAACTCGATCTGCCTCTGAAGATCATGATTGTGCAATCACGCGTCTCCTTGTCCCCCAAAAATATATATGCATATGTATATATTGCTCTCCTCTTTACATATAAATATGATACAGATACAAATATATTTCAATATAAGTTTGTAAATGACGGTGGAAATGATGAGGAAGGCATAGCACGTAAAATGAACGGTGGTTAAAAAAAGAATAGCCAAAGAGTGGAGTAGAAATAAGACGAGAGAGTAAGGATGAGTTACGCGCGCGTCCCGCGGCGAAACGCGCTCGATGGTGGTGGGGGGCGCGACAAAGAAACGGGGCCCTACCTGCGCTGCGAGGTTTATTAGGTCCGCATTGCACCTCTTTCCCTGTTCCTTCCACTACCGGTCCCTCTCACTCTTCTCCCCTTACTTCACGCACGTATACCCACGTGGCACGCAAGATCTTCTTGCTACCGTGTATGCCATGTTTCAGTCTTACAGAGGACGAAATTATCGAGACATTTTAGGACAATGTTATGGAATTTTGGTGTATTATGAGAGTATTAAAATTTGATGAGCCATTCATTAATATTGATCTCGATTCGATTTTATATGATTGCAATCTATGCGGAAACAAATCGCCAAGATCTCGCTTTTAGTTATTGATATAGAATATGCCGAAATCATTCGACGGGATGGTTGCAATTAATATTCTGCTTTATGCTTTCCTTGGTTGACAACCCAGAAACGAAATCTGTTTCTTTATTTTTTGGTTATACTCAATCAGCAAAAAATGGAAAGTGGACTTTTTCTGTACTAGCGGGGTATTTTACAATCATGGTCCTATTGTGTTCACAATTACTCAAAAATTCTTCAGAATTAAGTGCATCAAAATATTACTCCATATTACAGTTTTACTTGAACCATTTTTTTTTTTTTAGTTATGCCAAATTCGCGCCAGAGAACCTGATATCCAAAAGATCAACATTCAAGTATATCCAAAATATTTTTTCCCTCCACTAGATCGCATCGAGATAGTATGGGTATCTATAAGTTGGGAGGGGATACAGTGAATGAGAAAAGGAGATAGGACGTATAAGAAGGTGAAGAAGCGAGAAGGAAGCTTAAGGGTAAGTACGCCGCAACGTGGTAGTAGTTCTGACGGTGGGAGTGGGGGGTTAGCTTAGGTTAGGGGTCCCCCACTTTATCGAGGCCGCCTCCTGGGGCCCCGGCAGCAGAAGAGGCCCACGGCCACACGGCAAACACAACACCGCTAGCGCAACGAAGAAAGAATGAGAAAGAGACGAAACGGAAAGAAAAAAAAGGGAAAAACGAACCGAAAACCCACACCCGAGCCCGGGACTCGGCAGGGACCTCTCCCTCAGTCTGTACTCATCATTGGAAACTCGCGGGTCGAAGAAAGGCTAAAACAGAGAGGAGTGAGAATTCTCGTTGGAGCATGTATAAACATAAAGAGACATAGATGAATACACGTGTTGATTATAATAATCAATTATTAACGAACATACACGTTTTACATTACTTTTGTTTGTGATCTCTACTTTTTGTCAACGTGAGATGGTCAACAATAATTTTTCTCTTTTGTTCATCTGGCGGAACACGTGTGCAAAGTTGTTTTATTGATTTATTCAATTAGTTGATTTGTTGTTTTTGAGTGTGGTGGATTGTTATATAATGGAACAGGAAAATATTTCTTATTGAGTTTACATTTCTGTTGATCGATCTTATAAACTAGTAGGATATAATCGATGCAGCTCCACTCCCATTGGTAAGTTTTTTTTCTTTCTTATTTCTCAGTGTTGAATGATGTGTAAAACCAAATACGTGCAGGAATTTAGACTTAAACAAAGAATGTATGTAATGTAAACCAATGAGACTTGAGACTTCGTGGTATCAATATATTCACTCAAACTGTTGAAAAAAAAAAAAACATGATTGAATAACTGAATAAGCAACTGCTGTAAGATACGAATTTTGGAAGTTGTTTGGCTGTGTTGTAAATTCTATAGTGAATTGAATCCACTAGAAAGTAAACAGGGCAGGCCTATGCCGAAAGAAAATTGTAGCGCGCAGATATTTAAATGCTGAAAAAGAAAAAAACATGTCTTGGAAGGGAGGGAAACAGAATATTTATTTCAAAACACCCAGCCAATAATCAATCGTGCGAGAGTGTTATTTTTGTATACAAATATTACATTCTTTCAATCAACGTGTGAAGATTCGGAGGAGGATGGATTTTCTCTGGAAATCGAATTTACAAACGGATAAAGAAAGAGAAAAAAAGAATTCATACATAGACTATATACCTCTCGCTACTTTACCCATGACGATATGTCTTGTCTCCCTCTACGGCGCCTCATTCAGGAATTTTTTCTCAATAAACCATAAGCGAGAAAAATAAAACTTGATGATTTTCCCCTTCGAACGCTCTTAAGGGCATCACAACTTTGATATAACAAAAAAAGAAAGAAAAAGAGAACGCTTCCCAGTTCGATCAACGCGTGTGTGCGACCGAGAAAAAGATAGAAAGAAGAGATTCGCTACATACCATGACAATAGGGGCTCCTGGTGATCGGGATACTCATCCCTCGATGAAATAAGTTTCACCATCCTAACGTATATAGAAAAACGTCGACGACGATGAAAGTCCGTGGGGGAGCAGAAGCGTAAAGCAAGAGTAGGATAATGCCCCCTCAGTTTTGGGGCCCCAAGGATGGGATTATCTCGGGTCGCAGGTATATAAAGAGATATGTGAATCCCTAAACGTATTGTGAATCGAATTCAAGTCCCCCGAAGACTTACTAACATTGTGTTCAGCATGGGACCTTTATGTAGAGTACGTATATAGTAAACATTTGTCAATGTGTAAAGAAATCCAATGGGATTGCGCAAAAATCGTAGGACACATGCGCATTATTCTGCGCCACAATGTGTAGGAGTGTAGACATAGGATAAAATAGAAAATATAAAGAAAATAAAAGGAAAAAATATCAGGTCAATGCCGTTAACACCTTTATAACGTACTTTTTTTCATTTTCAGTCACCAAAACGGCCGCGTATACAAAATAAAATAATCTGTGCATATTTAGAAGGTGGAGAACGATGGGCGATATTTAAAAATTAAAATAAACCTTCTGATGTTATTCAAATATGTTCCATACAAACTGACATACACACAAATCACTATAGACGGTGAGAATAGATATGTTGATATGTCTTGTTCTGGAAATTGACCGTTAGCAGAGAAAACCCCCAGTGAATATGCCTGATCCTGCAGGAGTAGTCCAAAAATCCGTTAGTGGGATCTCTACTGGTGTTGAAGGTTGATATCGTAACCTATGGACTTGGCGGAGTCGGTTATATTTAATTTGCCAGAAGAAACTCATCTTGTCCGGGACAATAAAGTACGCAATGTCAATGGAACTAGCATGGAAGAGTAGAGCAGAAATAGGGTGCGACATAATTTTTGATGGGACGAAACGTCCCGTATGTGGATGGTTGTATAACGACAAACCGGTATCCCGTAGCAGGACCGTTGGAGACAACCAGGAATGGCATTCGGACGCTTCCCTAACTGAGAATGGGACACATGGAACCCGCACGACAAGAAAACCGGGACGTGCAATGAAGGGAGTCAGCGAGTCCTGCTTTACTATCCACTTGAAGGCAGTAGGGTGCGTGTTGTTTCTCACTCTTTTCTGTAACTAAGACAGGTTTTTCTTTTGTGTTGGATATGGTAATGACAACTCTATTGTAATGCAGTAACGCAGTTCCGCAAGTGAATAATACAACTGAGTGGAAAATAGCATTGTGTGCATTAGCATACCTTGCGAGGTTCCCTAGGATTTTTCGGAGATGTGTCCCACGTGGGAATATGTGCCACATCGAGTACATGCATTTAAATACAGGGATGGTCCTTATGGGATCGTAGTAACGTAATTTCAAAAGTACTGACGAAGTCTGTTCCCATACACAAACATGTTTGTACATCACTATTTCTTTTGGAATCGATTTATATATATATGTGCATCCATAGTAGAATAAGGGAACCCAAAACACCATAAAATGGAACAATGGATGTTTTGGCAAGGTTGCAGACCTCTTTTGCCGGAAACGCCGCGGGTGTGCATTCTATTATCTTTTTCCCCTTTTTTCTTACTTTGGATTTTTTCTGTATGGAGAAATTCGATAAAGCCTGGACCCTGTGATGTTCTAGCCTAGACGATCGTGGGCGGTAGTGAAAATTTTTCGTTGACCAACACTAGGATATATATTATATGACACCGCACAGACACACAATGGACCACCACCAACACATTACTTTGGGCTTCCGTTTCTGACTTCTGTTCTCGTCCACACAATTAGCAACTATGCGGGGAACTCTGAACACCTCCCGCCAAGTGACAAAACACTAGGTCTATAACCATACCAGCACGTATAGCCCGCATGAGTATTCAACATTCTATTCTTACATCCCAGTCTACATGCTGAATTGCCGAAAAATGATCAACAATGGATGTATAATATATAAATATGATGATAATGCTGAATGAATGTTGTGATACCATCATACATAACACCAACAGGAAGTAGTTTACTCGTCCATGACAATGATTTTACGCTTGCTAACAAACCATGTCACGTCAACCGTGTAACGAGGTCCTCCGCGTGTCATTCCCCTTCTTATTAAAAGTTGTTGTTTCTTTCTTCATATATAAGATATATGAACATATGCATATGGACGTGTTGAACTGTGGAAACGTTAACCTCATCATATATTTTTCCTCTTCGCCATCACACAAGAAAACGAAGAAGAATATGAAGCGCGGACACACAGGACCTTCGTGGGTGGTCGTACAGTATAGAAGGTGTCGTTCGTTGTGTGTGGCATATAACACTGCAAAGTTCAAGGTCCAACAAGTACAGATTCTGGTCCTTTCTCGTATATCCAGTGGAACTGTATGGCCAAGAAGAGCTCTGATGAGTTAATGCATTTAGTCGCTTATTGAGAGGAAAATCAATATGGTTAATTATTTTCTTCTTTTAGTGTTCATCAGATCCGATGGTATTCAGAACGCAATTCCGGTGCCTGTGGATATTACATACAGTAGTACAAAAAGGAAAAATAAAAAAACATACCAATAACTTTTGAATACTGGTCCAGGCCCTTTTCGGCCACGTGGGAGGTCTCCGCTCGTTCTATCGCTATCGTACTCTTCAGAGACCTCTATTTCCATCTCTTATTCACTACAGGATCATTTTTCAATATGGACCCAGTTTAGAAATTCGTTACGATGTTATTCTCAGTCATTTCTGTATAGACCAAAATATTGCATTGTATCTGATGGTGCCATCATCTACTCGTATGTTCATAAAGATATGACTGACCACACGCACATAAAAAAGTTGATCTTCAGTTGCGGATATCCGAGGTGTAAAAGCTTTAATTAATAACCAAATAATTGTAGATCGAGTAAAAATCGATACTGCCTGTTTTTTTTATTGGTTTTTTTACGCCCTCATTGGAACTAATTATTTTCTGGAGAATCTACAAATTCTAACTCATATTCTGCGTATGTATAGTCAGAACGGAAGGAGTCCGGTCATTTGACCATTGTTAACTGTCATTCGAAGTGAACTGATCTTTTTTTGAAAATTGATGTGAAGAAGTTATTGTCGTTAAAGAATATCGTTTCGAACCGTTACTTCCCATTGGGATGGACTTCGATTCTCTTGTCCTAGGAAATACTCGCACTTGATTTCGGTTCGATTAGTTAACAAGTGCCTCTATATTGTGATTATGATATCGGTTATTTGCATTATCATACAACACATTTTCCAGTTTTCTAACAATTTGCTACGATTAATAATGGAACTAGGTCGTTATGATTTTCAAAATACAGAAAAGTTGATCCAATAATCGTGGACTGATATCGATAGTAGCTTTTCCCCAATCATGGGCTGCGCAATCACTTATAATTTCGTTATTGTAAGCCGTCCCAACTGTGCCACCATATACCAGCCGCAAGGTTGGCCCCTTCCGTGATATAGACGCGTGTCCGTCAAGTCTAAACATTCACTTGTGAAGGAGTTTATTATTCTTCACAAGTACTTTCTTATTTTATTCGCCAAATGGTGAAATATCATCTTATAAAAAAACTCGTGCCTTGAATTCGAGTCAACATTTCATATCATTTTCAAGGCCATCCATATTTTACTTGGATTCAGTAGTTTTTTACTGTCAGCCCTTCGCTATTCGAGAACGAATGAAGGATATAAATATTTATCTTTGACCGGAAGGGGTTTTGAGAAAATAAATTGAAAAGAGTTTCGGATTTTCCTGATCATACAGACGTGCCTTCACACCTAGGTATAAATGAGGTATCTAGTAGTGCAATTTATAGTTGTAATGAAGGAGACAACTAGCGGCGCCAAAGACCTATTAAAAATCACCCTCGAAGAACGAATTATGTTAATGAGAAAACGAGCACAGAAACCCACGCCGTAGGTTCCTATGTTATTGTGGCGACGACGAGGAACACCATGTAAGAGCGAAGTTCAGATCTGGCGCGTTGAAATTACAGGCTCGTATTGTATTTCGTGTTCTGTATCTCTTCTTGCACACATTTTTTTTTATTTCCTTCATTAATGAGTATGGCAGAACTAAAAATAAATTAAATGGAAGGAGAAAAAACATATATCACGTTGATTTTCGAAAATTGTCGACAGAAAGCCTGCCTGTCCGAATTTTATTCTCTCATACTTTCAAACACACGTTCATGTGCCGCATGTAGATGAATCTCACCGAACAAATTACTGTGATTATTTTTACACTCATAATATATATCTTAGCGATCATTAGTTAGAGTCATCAATGAAACATTGTTTGTAATACTCTTGACTAATATTTGTCCGATTTTATGTAAAGTTTATACTTTGAAATTAATCAATTTTTGATTTAAGTTTTCATTATTTCCAAGCAAATTTCTACAACCAATAAAACATTGAAACTTTCAATGTAAAGCCCAAATGCTGAGGGGAACGAAGAACTTCTGTGAAAATGTCGACCGAATTCTATGTTCATATTTCCATGCATTTAATTCTTGAACATCTCAAAGATCTCGCGATCTCCGATGACAATTCATATTCATCTACGTCTAAATTGGACCTCCGAGCTGACCATTCATGCAACTTCTGCACGAATGGAATTTTAAGCAATTCATTGACTTGCTGAATTCATCTATGAAATCTTCATTACAATAAAAAAAAATTATTCTCATGAAACCTAATAAATAATTTAGATCCAGACCAATACACCAAAATCACGTGACGGTAGAAATGGCAACAATGACGACAGCGCAGGCGACGACATGGTACAGTGAATAATAGTGCGGACGATGTATCATCAGCGCAGAAGTGGGGAGCTTACGGGGGACGTGAGGCTGCGCGCGCGGTTTTGGTATATCAGTAGCGAAAGGCCCATGACTACGCTTTACCAACGGACCCCCGGCGTGCTCTCCCGCTGCGACCAGTAGCTATCCTCTGTCCCGTTTGTTATACGTATCATATATACGTGCATCTATATGCATATATGTATATGTATATGTGCTCGCGAGAAAAGAAAATATGAAGAGGAATAATATATACATATATGTATGAAACATGCACGGATTCATTTACCTTCTTCTCTGCGTTGATCCACAGCGCCATTACAATATTAATACGCCGTCTTAGTCACTATGAACCATCGTTTACACTCGCATGAACATTATATCTATGCATGGATTTTTCATTTTCAGCGTTTGTTTATTCTCATTTGTATTTTTCTTCTTCTTTTTTCTATCCGATAAATTTTATCTATTGTCTGGTGGTTGTGGTGATATTTAGTTAGACACACGAAGGTGCACTTTGCTTTTATAAAGTGAATAATTTCATTTATGACCGATTTATGAGAATTAGCTTTTCATGGGGTATAATTATTTTAGGATATGATAATAATAACATTCAGAGAAGTTGCGTAGGAATATCATTTGACTCTCGCAATTATAATTTTGTGTACGGTGAATAAAATTTAGTTTATAAGATCATTTTTCTTCATCTTTTTCTCCCCCATGTGCAATAGTTTACACTTTTTGCATTGACGCATAAATGTCACTGCAGGGATCCCTCTTGTTATTATAAAGGAGCGAAACTGGGAGGCATGCACATAAGTCTCCTCGGATATCTCCCACGGCACTTCTGTACCGACCGCACAAGAGCTTTTTTTCGTGCATACGCAGGGTTTTTTTCATTATCATTTCTTCCCGTGCTTTGTAAAATAATATATATTGGGAATGAAAAAAAATATATCTGATGCGTGATCGAACATGAGTGCACGAGCTCTTTCTCCTCCTCTTCACACTTTACTAAGAATTGGAGTGAAATTACATCAAGTGGGGGATTCCCCCGCTGTGACCTCGAGTTCTTTTCTCAGTTCTCTCTAAAACTTTCATGTTTTTTTGTTCTCTCCTGCTTACTTCACTCATTCAGCCCTGATTGTGTTTTTTTTCTTCATCTCTGCTTCTTCCTTTTTTATGTTCCCGTACAAACTGACTACGTACAAGTTGAGCAATGTAAATATGCTATAAAAGTAAGATGGTGAGAAATATTTCAAGAATCGGAATTCTATGTGGCGTTACATTTTTTTTCTCGTTATTATTCATTCTGTTTTTCCACTTGTGCTGCCAAATTCAATTTTACCACCTGAGACGCAACACAATAACAATGAAATTATTGAATGTACTTGTGAATTGTGAATAGAACTTTTAATTTGCATATTTATGCTGCTGATATGTGTTTCGTGAGCTTGTCGTCACATAAACACCGGATCATGTAATCAAATTAAATTTGTTCACGCATACTCTTGATTGTACATCATTAAATTTTCTATTCGTTAACCTCTTGAATTCGTTCCGAATGGATTCAAACCTTCTCAAGTAGTGATTATAGTGATTTTTTTTCTCTCACGTACGTCAATTGGAAAGCGGCTGAATATTTTCACAATTAGGCGATTCAGAAACTGATACGAGACGGAACTACCGAGTTCATATTCGATTCGATTTGCTGACGGCTTGAAACGAATTTTAAATTGTTTCACAAGGAGATTCAAGTTCATGTTGTCGAGGTAGCTTGGCATACTGGTCTTGTGACTCGGGCCATGATCTGGGAGATAATCAATTATAAACATAGCTAGCAAGTCGTCGCGCTAATTTTTCAATTTTTACTATATTGTTAATTTTAAACATGATAGAAATAGTTGAAAAATTCCCACAACGTCTTCCTCGTTCTACGAATCGTGTTCAGATTGCAATGCCTATATTTCTGAAATAATAAATTGGAGAAGACAAATGGTGAGATGCGATTTTCAACTTCATTGCAACGGAATGGCAATATTTAGATGAAATTTTTGTGTTTTTGAAATGAGTATACTGCTACAAGTTCCTCGAGTCTAATCGAATTACTCATAAGCAAATATGCAATTTACTTCGTCTTTCGTTTTACAATAATCAATTAAGTGAAGCCTCCTGTTCTCGCGACGATTTTGAAACTTTATAAAATCGGAAAAAGTAGTAGAAAAATTCGTAAGGATCGTGTCTTGAATCCGACAAGGCCCGATGGTGCGCGTTTTAACACATGTGTAAGAACATAATTCAAGCGAAACGAGAATGTCGTTGATAGTTGTATAGCTAGCAACTTTCATTCAATGAGTCTATCACCTTTTTTGGTAATATTCAAATTCCCAATGGATGATTATACAGTTCGATCCATTGCTATTCGATGTTTTTTAATACATTAAATGTAATTTGAACAGGTGCTTACCACATATGTAGACAAATACATACACTACAAACTAGAAGAGCAAAAAAATGCTTCAGATGTCCTAAGCACATTTTTAACTTCCTGAGAAGGGAAGTTATTGCAATGACCCCGAAAATTGAGAATCAATTTTTTTATAGATCTTGATATTTCAAAGCCATTCCGACAGTTTCTCTGTATTTTTGGTTCATAGTCTGCATGTATGTGTGTGTCTGTTTGGACGGAATTTTCCGTCGCACGATTACGTAAAAACTAATGACGTGATTTGGATCATCGATGAAGCTTAAGGTAACTTAGAGCTGATTATATTTTGGTCCAATTTGATCAAGTAGTTATTGAGTTTAAGAAAAAAAAACATATTTGAGTACGTACTTACGGAAGGATGGAAATTTGCGAGCGATTCGATAAGCGACAATGGTAGAAGCGGTATATATGATACATAACACTTTTTGGTTGAAGCATCGCATTTTTCATTTTTTTCAATGTAATACCCATCGGTATCATATTTGAAGTAGTCGGTAAATCACAACGCTATCTTCACGAGGGGATAGGAATTCGTGAGCGTGCGATGCGAATGATCAAATAACCACAAATTGAATCGAGAAGTTATTAATATGATACCTATTGGTATCGAATATAAAAAATGCGATCCTACAACTATCCACCAAATAATGCCCACTACTTGAGCGTATCGAGCGAGCAGGAACCGTCTTGTTGTATTTGGATTTAGGACTGAGGACCGGTCGTCAAAATGGCAAAGTCGTGACACCATAAGGTCATAAGAAAGAATGCCAGACTGTTATTCATTTCGCATTTTACGGGAATGTGAAGAATCATCAAACGTGGATATTGAAGGAAAATACGGGAAAAATATCCATTAAAAAAAAAACTTAATTGGAAGACAGATGATAAAATCGCGAAATCAATGAAAAGTATCGTAATCTACCCAATCTCTCTTCCTTCCCTCCAGCCCATTTCCATATATCATTTTTCAGGATCTCGATCATAGGGAGGAAAACGAAGCATAATTGAAAATACGAAGAGATACAAAAAAAAATGGGACAGAAGGGTGAAGACGAAAAATAATACACCAACGTCTCAGACACATCTTCTCAAATTTAGAGGACCTCCGAGTTCGTCGCGTTCCATTGGGCAAACCTTCGAGCATATCTCCTCTCACACATTCGACTTTTCATTTTTTGTTATATTCAATCTTTCATTTATTTATTCCATTTTTTATTTGTTCTTCATTTTTTTTTCTCTTCACTTATCCTTATTTTATAATTTCTTTTTATTTCTTCCTTTCATTCAACTCCTTGCGCTCCTTTCCTCGTATATATCTTTCGCTTCTTCTCTTCTACCTGTTGCTGAAGATCAAAGAACACCGACGCCGGCAGCTCGAAGGTCCGTGGGGTATCGTATATATATGTACATATTTGTTCCATATTTGGAGAAAAATAAAAATCAATTTTTTTCCCAATTCGTTTTATCGTATGTTTTTTTTTCCCTGTCACTTTCTCGTATTTTATCAAATAATATGCAGTGCATTTGTAATTTCTCACCTGAACTTCACTCGTGAACATGTGCACAGTCTGAAATTTTGGATTTTTAATCAATTTGTTTTCGTAGAAAGTACATATTTTCGATAAAAACGAAATCTAATGAGTATTTATACGCATGTCCTTATGATCATTCGGTTATTCATTCAATTTTATGGGAGGGGGTATGAGACAAGCTCAAAGAAGCGAGAAAGGTAGGAAAGAATTGAAAATGAAGTTTATTAATGAAAAATATTCTACTTTCACTCTCCCTGTTTAGAATTTATTGACAATAAAACGATATGACCTGTTCCAATTTCCCATTCGGAATGTAGAGCTCAGTATCTATGTATTCATTCATTTGTTTTTCATTAATTGTACGATTTATTTAGTTTTTTATTTTCGAATAGGTATAACTCTCATGTGATGAACAATGGCGTTGTGATCACGATGCATGTTGGCTATGTGTGGGTTGTATAGGTATATGCATGCGAAAAAATTTTTAGGCTTTTCTCATCTCTTTCCATACTTGTCTTTTAGTCTAGGCAACAAACACCTTTTTAGTCAACTTTTGTGCACCTTCTTGGAAAAATTCAAACGAGGTGTCATTCGATTCGGAATGACATGTAGAAATTTTAGTTATAAACAATTAACTGAAAAAAAAAAATTAGGTTTTGTTTTTTGTAAATATCTCAAAAACTAATTGAGATTTTCCAAATCTGAAACAAAATTCAGAAAGAGAAGAAAATTTCCTAAAAAAAGTCTCGACTCCCGGAATTGTGGGACCATTATTGATAATTTTCCCAAAGGGGTGAAAATGCGGTCGAAAACGGGTGCTCTGGCTTGCGCGCGCTTCGCCTACTTTGGACATTCAATGAATAAAAATTATAAAAGCATATTAAATATGAAAATTAAGGAACGAGAAAATTCACGGGCTTACTAAATAGATGAATGAACAATAATCCGGCGGCAAAAAATTTTTATCACAATTTTTCAATGAGTTATGCAATTGTTAACCAACAATTTTTTGCTGCTCGAACATGAACTTTGCAAGAGTGATAATTGCTAAACTATGAATTCGAGATTTTTTTCCTCCCTTGGAGCTATTATGGAAAGGTTTAAAAATAGATCCCCGTTGGAAAAATTAAAAAATTTTCATTTTTCAGTCATTTATAAACAATTTTCGTTGTTGCAAAATTAAGAAGTTGAATTAATCATCGAAATGCAAATTTTTTTTGAAATATTACTAATGGTAC
>JAPYZF010000726.1:0-33235 GCA_030523045.1 Meteorus cinctellus
TATGCTCAGAATATGACCCTTTAACGAATGGCACTATCCAGAAAATTACTTATAATTTTGCAGGATAAGCCATTTTTCACGACGCATTGCTTGGACTAAGTATGGGCATATTATCGAGAAGAACATAGATAAAAAACAGTGGTGATGACTAGAGTATGCGTTACGTTTGTTTGGGGAAGGATGTAATACTCTTGAATCTGTGCAGTTAATTAAAGTGGCCTGCGTTTCATTTTTCCCCAACGATTCGCACTATAACAAAAAGAAATCGTGATGTTGCTTTTTAAAAATTGTAATGTCGATTGCTAAATTTCTCGTATGATGTGTCGTTCCTTCATTGTATTGACTGTAATACATAGATATTGCCAGGCGTGCCCATCGCCATTTCGACCCCCTCAATTAGGATTTCTCGTGTATTCAGTCTGAATTCATTTAACATTCCTCGAACTTCCCCTTCTCTCTGGCCGCTTCAACCGCTTAGAAAATTAATCATTGAACTATCTTGAAGATAAAAAAACGAACAAAACAAATGAGGTAAGAAAAATTCTCCATCAATCACAATTGCAAAAGAACCGATGAATAGCCAAGTTCATCCACGTACACCAAACAGTAAAAAATCAACAACGAAAATATGAAAGAGATAAAAATAAATGATAATAAAACAAATTACTCAGGTCCTTTTATTTCGGCCTACAAAACTACTCAGCTAAATTTTCCGTAATATATTCATTTCATCACTCTCCGAAAGATACAAATGGCCAATGATAAAAAAGGAATAAAATAAAGAAAAAATAACATCTTCCATAACATTTGTATTACCTCGATGGAAAACGGAAACAACAATAAACTTGAGAGCAGCAAAAATCACTTACATACACTTTTCTAGGTCAAGAATTACAATTTTATCCCATATTTTTTCCATTTCATTCTTTTTCTTGCATTCCCAAATTATAATTCAGAGGAAGGTAACGATAATAGTGCAGGAAGTAGTGAAAGTTCTTCCTTCGAAGGTTGGTTATATATATACCGGAATTGTAAGACATAAATTTGTCCTGGTGGACATAACGAATTGTGGCTATAAAGGATGTAGACGCGCAATGGTGTAATCCCATGGGGCTTCCAAAGGACCATTGCAGATTTTTCCATCTCTTTTCTTCGCGATGCCAAGTATATTTATATATTTGAACAGACATATAACAAGTACATACGGACGCGTACACATGAGAATAGGCGAACTCGTGACATGTGTATTTTCATGGTGACTTGGTGAGCACATGGACGTCTAATAGAGTTGCCGTCACATCTCAAGCACACGTATACACAGCTTTCTTAAACTCACACATTCTTGACGTCCTCTCGTATATCTACAACGATTTTCACTGTGATAACATCAAAAATTACTTTAGCAACATCTCTTACGCTGAAATGAACATTGAAAATTCGGTGGGGCTTTGCTGCAATAAGAATAACAATGGCTGCCACAGTAATTCATTCCTTACGTGTATTTGTTCTTTCAATATAATTTCAATTGTGATACATCTACTGCAATTTGTGATGTTAATCAATATCCTCATCTAGATCTTCATTTAAATTATCGTGTCATTCTGATTTTTGATCATCATTTTCATCTGCATCATCTGTACGTCAGCGTTGAAATTTTCATCCGTGATCCGCAATTGTCACTTCGTTTTCTCTCCGAATTTTCACTTACAACTTCGCTAAAATCTCCATACGTATTCCTCGAATACTTCAGCGTTTCGAAGTCAACTTGCAATCTTTTCGAATCAACACCAAAATTCCTACCGCTATCAAAATCATCAGCAAGATCAAACGGGAATTCTCATCGGAATCCTTCACTTGCCTGCTTTTTTTTTGATTTTTTCCTATATTTTCCTCATGCAATTCAATGAAATATTGATTCTATTCCATCAACACCAGTTTAATATTGCGGCCAATTTAGTGTGACTAACTATTTTTCATGGAACTGAATTTAGAGATATGACGTTTCATATTGAACATTCAGTAAATTCGACAGTCATTATTAGGATTACAGATAAACTTTCATGAACTGTCAATAATTAATATCTCGTGAACGAATAATTCGATTTTATTTATGCTGTCGTATATTCAGCTTTAAATTGCATCAGAGAGATAGATGTGCATTCGAAATGAACATGTATGAGAACACGATGTATATATTCATTGCACAGATACAGACATACATTTATGTATTATACACGTACAATGCATTTGGTATCGTCTAGCCATCTGGTTTTGTCCTGGTGGCGAATGCTTCAGCATTTGCGTTTGTGAATATTCCAAACCTAGTTATAATATATTTGTATATATGTGCATGCAGATATAGATGCTGTAGAAAATACATGAAATGTATGCGACTATGTCTGTATGCTTACACTATTGTTCGTCGCTCCATTTACCTCTTACATATATTCACCCTTCACATCTCGCAACCCTTTTCACCGTTTCCTGATCATGAAACTTTCAATTTTATTGTCACGATTGATTTTCAACCATTCAGATATATTCCAAGACGAGTTTTTACTCGACATGCAATTAATTACAATTCTTTTACTGTTTTGACGTCGAATTTTGTAATTAATCGATTTGTTGAAGCAGAATCTTTTCTCAATTTGTTTATTTGTTTGTTTTTTTTTCTTTCAATTTGAAAACAGCTTTGTAAGCATGTTGCGTTGTGTCATTTGGTCACTTTCATGACCCGTCGGTTCTCATTACCTCACCACTTAATTTGAGTGTACGAATGTGTCAGTGTCGTTTTCTTCTTTATCACACGCTTACCATTTCTCTTGGGCATATTAGGGCAGTGCATCAAATTTGAGAAATCTGTAGTGTCATTCCCAGATTGATATTGCTTTGATATCAATACATTAAAATTGTTTATTAAATTCGAATATAAGTTAAGGTGATAGAAAAAAGTGACAATAAAATATGGAAATACATTACAAAACAAAACTTTCAGGGCAACGGAGAAAGCGATTTGTAGCGCCAAAAAAACGAAGCGATAAATGAACATCGAGGATTCGATTTTTTCGAAATAACTCATAAAATGAGTGTTGATGTGTTGAATTCTGTTGAGATGAGTAGTGAAGAAGGTGCTTGGTATTTTTTTAGAGAAACCATGTCAACCTTTTCATCAATAGTTCAATATGTCAACACTTGTTGGCCAAACGAATAACAAGATTGACACGAATATTATCACGAACTAATGCAATGTTCACTACTATCCACACAAAAGTTGACAATTTATCTATTTTAGATGGCGATGAGTCTGTGATGATCGAATTCATATTTTTTTAGAAAGATACAAAGGAGTCTCACAGTACTCCATAAGTGGTATCCGACAAAAATACGGTCAAGAACAAATATTGCATTCATTTTACAATAAACTCCGGATGAATTAGTATTAATTGCAAAAGAAATTATTATGGGCTGTATACGGTGAGGAAATTCCCGGAAAAAAATGGTTCTACTAACTATAATTGTATTGGATATGAAACATTCTGCCATTAATCGCATAGTCTTATCATAACATTCGATATTCTTACAGTAATTTTTATAGTCTGATAAAATTTATCACGATATTTAAAAAAAATTGATCATCTCTAATATACACTTTTTTCCCATCTAGCGAATAAGTTTTACGATTCGTCGCTGTAATTTTTGAAGCTTAAAAACACAAGTGTATGCTACCAATGTGCAGATAACGTAAATAAAAACGAAAGATAAGCAGCTATATTGATAATATTTAAATCTTAACAGATGTTAACTTTGAATATAAACAATTTATATCTATTATATCAGAATACAGATATTTATTCATTTCAATGAAGTTGTCAATAATATCAATATCACAATTAAAGGAAGAAATATATTCGTAACAGATGGGATTAGCTGGTGGTGCTGTTGGAACGTTGGTCTACATGGAACAAAATGAAAAAAATGAGATTACTCACATATGGCTGATTTTTGCTGATAGAAGTAATGGTACGGCTGTTAAAAAAAAGCAGCTGACTTCATTTTAAAACAAAATATTCACAAACGTGCTGATCCTGTTACACGATAAACTTTGAGCATATTTCCACATGACAACAAAACGATTTTGAGGAAGAGAAATCACTCTTCGAATATACCTGGATGAGCCATGACTATTTATCAGTTTCAAGGAAATGTATATGATGAGATAATATAATGTATGAAAATAATGAGACTCATTCCATTTAGTTATTTCATGTAGCTATCGCAAGTAACAAGTGTCGAAGGTTTTTTCATATGTACTCGTGAAGATGATTGAAAATTTTATCATGAGAGGAAAATCGCTGCCTCGGTTTTATGTTTGTGAGAAAAAGTTCAAAGACTATTTCTTAATAGATTTTCTATATCAGAAGCAGCGATCACTGATTCCATTACATCGAAACAGAAATTGACGATATTCATCTTGAAATGTCAAAGTTTCAGGAAGTGTGCTCCAGATGTAGAAGATTCTGTCATCAAAGAGAGTAACTCTTTACTATTATCTGTAACATGGCTTGGTAACAAAGCAGACATTCAGTTAGTTAATTTCGATTGTATAAAAAGGTTAGTGATGATGGATTGGCCATATACAAAAAATTCAAATATTTTACATATTCCCACATTAAATATTAACATTGTAGTTCACAAGGCAAGCAAATATTGAACAACAATAGATGTAGTATTCTTAAGATACCTTTTGATACGATTATATCTAAGACTCTCGTTACATGTTTTAGTTATCATTGGTCATGTGCCACTTTCATACCGACAAAAACAAAATATTACAGATGTAAATGAAGATGCATCAGACAAAGTAATCTGACTGTATTCCACTTGTACATATTTTTATGAATTTGAAATAATTATTTTATTCATAAACTTCTTCAAGTTTATTTTACTTTTATTTTCACGTTTTTTCCATTAAAAGAAATATTTGTGTGAAAATAAATGTTCATGTTTCACATCTGCCAGGCGTCTCCTGATGGATCACTGTTTTATTTGTTACTTTTTTTATTGTGTTTTGTGAGAAAGAGAAAAATATGACCAGAGGATGATTGAATTTTTTCCTTTGTTCGTCGAGATTTGTAATTGGAACAAGATATTTCATTATTATTGATTATTGTTGTGAACGAATAAAATATATTTTTCAATTTTGTTAATTTAAATAAAAGGAGAATGAATCCATTATTTTTCCATTATTCATTCGATAGAGGCCTCGTCTGTTCTTTATTCCATCGAGTTATTTATTTTCATTACGTCCTACTGTTTTTTCCATTATTCAAATTTTATCGCACTGTGTTATATTTAGTTATTTGTTATGCTTCTGTTTTTTATCAGGAACGTACTTAACAATTTGTACTCATTCATGGTAACATGAATAGATGAATGAATAAGTAAAAGAAAAAAAAAGAACTAGATGAATACATGAATATTTGAAATAAAAATGAAAACGTGAATGCATAAACGACATAAAAATAGAAAAAGAGAAGGATCAAAGTGAATTATAGACATTCGGTATCAGGGAAACATCATATGATACTGCATGGCAGAATCGATGAGCGGAGGAACGAGTTGAGAACTAGGAGGAAATGAAGAGAGAATGTTCAAAATTTCACGTTGCCGACTCGGAAATAGTATAAAATATCAGATTACGTTTGCAATATCCCACATTGAAAGAGAACAACGAGTGGGGATATTAGAATGAAATGTAATCACCACTGATACTGTTTTCCTTCTCCACATTTTCTTTTCCAACAAACGAACGCAATAATAAATATACAGCTGGATAAATAGCGAATTAAATTGACTCTCGATTTAAGTTTACACAATGAGTTTCGAGAAAAAAAAAACAGGATCTTTGATGAATGCTAAATTATATGCATAGTCCAGAGGTCGATATAAAACCTGAGAATATTCATGTATTTACAATGGTATAAGAATTATATCCGTGATTCTAAAGTTCTTCTCTATCGTCCGAACTAAAATTGTTGGAATGTGTGAAAAGGCTGGAGAAAATAGTGGTGTGATGAGAGCAGTTTTTACGTGGCTTAGCGAATTATACAATTTTTTTTATCAATGAAAAAAAAAAAAAGATACGATCTGTTGTATGAATTACAATGAGTTTTGTTGACGTTTGAACAGTCTATGAGTTCCTGAAATACCGCGGCTATTTTTGATGCAAAATGTGTTTGAAGTTTCTATTAAATATTTCATGACCTTCGCGTGTTTGAACAACAAACCTTGATGAATCTCATGTTTTCTAATTTGTAGGCCAAATTTGCTCACATACTAACCTCGATATTTTCAAACCTTGGCAACAGATCATCGAAACATATGAAATAATTTGTCAAAATACCAATATTTTGTCGACATTATTCTTGTGTTTTCTTTTGTTGACGCTTTGGAATAACGAAAATGTAAATTTTTCATTGTTTGCTCTTCGATCTTTTACTCAATCCAGTCATTCAAATATATTACCAGCTACGATTTCTCTCAGACTTTTGGTCACCCGAAAATTTTGTTACGCTCATTTTTTCCGTCGTTTTTTCTATTTTAATTCACCTTTTTTGAATTTTTATCGTCGAATGTGCAAAACTTGAGTTGTAAACAAACAAAAAAGGCAACGTAGAGACAGAATTCAGACAAAACTCCAAACATTGATTTGATTTCAAATCTGTCTATTTCCGCTTCTATCCATCCTAGAAAAATCGATGAACGAACATATTGTGCACGATTCTATTCCGATATAAACGTATTCGAACAATTGCGATGTAAGCGACATAGTTCACCAGCCACATTGAAATAAAGATTCCGACAAAACTCTACAAAAATTATGAACGATAAGAAAAAAAAAACAACCTTTCGATTTTGCTCAGGCTTTATTTTTTTTCTCCATTTTGCACTGATAACACTATCATGCATTATAGTAATAATAATCCATTCATGAGAAAAAAATCAAGAATGAATTTTTATTATGCAGTTGAACTTTATAAGTGCCGACATAACAATGAAATAAACTGATGGAAAAACGCGAAGAGGAGCTAAAATTACTACTTTAGGAATTAAATTTTTCTATCACCATTTATTGAAACTCAATTTCCAAAAAAAGAATAAATACCTTTTAAAATTCCATATTTAGTTCTTATACCTCGAAGAGAACCCTTCATATACAAACTGTACAAACAAGTTTCCATCTTCTTGCACAGTCACGCAATAAGAATAATCATCAACATATACGGAAACGACGTCATAAGAGACCATGACCTCGACCTTCAAACTTTGCACACATTCAAGTGCTATCGATATCGACCCTCTACGCTGGAAAAAAAAAATTAAAAATCAAAAATATATAAAGGAAAATTTAAAAAAATGGCAAAATTATCCGTTGAAATTTAAAATTAACTCATTGAACCAATTTTTTTTTTCGAAATCATACGCATTATTTAATCTCTGTTCCTGCATGTCATTGCCACGATTCGCACATTATTGCGTATTAGTAATTTACGGGTGCTCGAGATTATGCGTCGATCCGCATCGGAATATAAATTCATATATTTCATATCGGCTTTGTTCATTCTGTGTATTTATGTAAATGAATAGTAATCGGATAATGAACAGTTCAGTGACGGGGAAAATATTTCACGAGCTCCTCATTCCCAAATTCATGTATAACGAGTGTAAATCGAATCGAGTCTCTAATCACAATCAGCTATACAATGTGCACATGTTTAAATGGTGTCTGGTATACAGAGTGCTTCAGTGTGTTTATTGCGGGCATAGAGAAAGATATTTATTGTTCCTCCTTTATTACCAGTTCCTTCATGAACTTGAATAAATGGCAAAGAATTATATGAATTTACATATTATTTATTCAATGGAGTGAAGTTACTATTGCGATTGATGGCTCACAGCGGCATATCAGGTGACATTTTGGGGAGGGTTCTGTTGCCACATGCTATAATTCAGTCGGTGGTTGACTGCAGAACGATGTGTGGTACGCGGGGTTGGGAGATATTGGAATCAAAATATTCGTTGAAGAATGTAATAGGGAAAGAGGATAATGCTAATTTTTGGTTATTTATGATGATGAAAAATTCGTAACAAAAATGTAAGAAAGATTTTTTATGATCTCCATTTCATTTTAAATGAGGGTTTTTTTCAAATGACTGTTATAAACATCAACCTCAGAGCGGATTCACAGATCTTTCATTCAGTTCTGAATTATTGTGGACCAATTTGACTTTCCTAATCAGTGAAATAAAATATTTGATTGCTTCTATGTCACGAACCTTACTCAGTAAAGTTCTCTGTTCACTCACTTAAAAAGCAATATTTCTGTTATAAATTTATTTATATACATGATTTAGAATCTTTCTATTTTTGTTTCTGTATTATCAATATCATTGCTCAAAGAATATTTACAAAGAATAATTATGACAAAGCAATGAGAAATGTAAAAACTGCGAGAAATATTTTGACCATGGTGAATGGTAGCACCAATGTACATGGATGAATTTCGACTAATTCGAAACCACAATTCCACCATTGAACAATAGCAAAGCACCTGAAATAATTGTAAGATATCTACCATTGTTCATTGGTAGGTTTTGTTCTACAATTACACTAGTTTCTGCATCGATTAAGCTTAAGTGGATGAAAACACTCGGCGCACCCTTATTTGAATGATCATGGCAATGCTGGATGCATGTTTATACATATCATGCGATGAATTATTGAACGCTTTTGTAATCATGAAACGGGGTAACGTCTCGAGCCAAGTACGAGTCCAGACAGTGTCACTCACAGAAGCTTGAGGTTCACCGCTATCTATATACGACATATCACGATTCTGTCCACTACTGAAAATAGAACTGTTTGTGACACCACAATAACAGCAAACTCGCCGAAAATGTCTTCCAGTGTGTACTGAGAAGAAGATTTATCGAGTATAAACAAATATTTTTTTTTATTGAAAATTTCCCAGAGATTTTCATTGACAGTTCATGGCATTTTGTGAATAATAATAAACTCATGGATTTTCCGACAAAATTTTTTTATTTTTTATATATTGGGAGTTTACTCGCAATAAATTTTTTGAATATTTACAAAACTTTGCTCAGAACGAATACGCTGTTGTTTCACTTAGTTCACTTGCCAGTATTATCACGTTCTAGTTTCACTTTAGGGCTTAGACAACAATTGAGGATTATTTTCATGTCATTTAGAATATTCATTATTTTATAATACTTTTGAATAGTTATCAATTTCTTATCAATATCGATCGAAAAATCGATATTAAGAGTAAAATTTCGCAGTTGAATGTGAGTCGATATGAATAAATTAACAAATGATTTATTAACAGCTGATAGATATCTACTAAACAAAAAGTCTCCACAGCTTTTCCATCGGTACACAATATTTTTTTTTTACAAATTATACAGTAAAGCCATATTTTATGTCAATACAATTTATTAACTATTAATGAATATTTTATTTCTTTGCGCATCTGCACCCTTCTTCTTCTGATTTTTCATTGTACTCTGTGAGTCTTCGTATAAAAATGTTCATTTCCTTCCGCATTACTGAGAAATTCATCACGGATTTTCGCACGGGAAATCCGTTCTCTGAAGAAACTTTTAACACAATTGCAAAATATCAATAATTTGATGAATCTTTACGACAGATTAATAGAACTATTGAAAAATGGAAGTGCAAAACGTGAAAATGTTTCATTGCACCCTACTGGACTGAAATAGTTTGGCTCATAACAAATGGAATATATCTTACTTGAACATCTCAACTGCATATAATGAAAAAGTAGAGATCATCTGAAAGTATTTTCTCGCTTCTTAGAACAAGTTAGTGAATGTAGTAACGCTGTTTCATGAAATCGGGCGCAACATGAAAAGAAGGAAGATTATGGTTCAGTCAGCAAATCGCAGAAATAAAATTCCGATGGTTTGTTCTTGTGTCTAACAATTTTGTATAATTTCTTATAAAAATCTAAAATTATTGTATTATTTTTAAACACCCATACAACTCATTTTTCGAAGAATCTTCATTTTAACGTTTTCCTGACTTATGTCTCTGTGTTTGAAATACCTTGAAGGATGAATACGACTACTAGAAATTCATTTTACAACTTTAATTTCATTCACGAATGTTCCAAAAATTATTGGAGACCGAAATTCAAAACTGCGCAGCTCAGTTTGGGAAGAAAAAATTTCTTGTGCGAATTAAAGTGGGATTCATTTTACAAGTGAATCTCTTGAGCCATCACGTACATTACTTTCAAACTACTATTATAACATCAAAACTTTTTATACTATAAACATTCACTATGAAGCAACGTGTCTTTACTCTCTCGATATAAACATTTCTATCAATCATATTAATTCCCTGGTGCATTCATTATTCAGAAAATTGTGAAAAGAAAAAAAAAAAAAGAAAAAAATCGAATAGAAATAGAATGCGAATGGTTGTATTTTAATTTATTTAAATGTTAATTTTCCATCAAACATCCACAATTGTTGCAGGGAGTTTCTAGGAAACCTAAATGTCTCATCAATAGATAATTCAATCAGTGTTTCAAGGATGTTAGCAGTAAGAACAGGATTAATATTTAAACTTCAGGTTTGAAGATGGTGAAAAAATTCTACATTGATAAATCATATTCTCCGCAGCGATTTTACAGTTTTTCATATATGAAAAGATATATATCAAAGAAAATTGATATTACGCTCTAGTCTCAAAAAACAGAGGCAAATACAAAATATTGAGCAAGATGCAAATGAAAATAAAATGGCCTCTTTGAAAATATTCGTCGCACAAAAGCAATGAATACACTTGATTTTTTCGTGGAAGGGTAAGAAAAATTTGAAATAAAAGTGGCACGACTGTTAGTTCTTTATGGAAAATCAAGTGACAGAGGTATCTTCTCATATTCAAATCCTTTCTATGTATTATTAGAAAGATTTCATGACTAAATTTCCATTGTGAGTGGAATATGTTTTGTTGAGAATTTTTGTATTGCAACTGTGACATAACTATTGTCAAGTAGAGTACTTTTTTCCCCTTTATTCCTATTAGTAGTGAGGCAATGATGAACTACCATGTCGCATTTGCATATGAATTTTGGCCCCGCAGAAAATTTATTATAAGAGTTACATATTAGTCAATACTATTTACATATTATCAAAATAAGTTATGGATTCATTTATGCATTACAATGTACAGAATTGGAGTAGCTCTCGCCAAAATATATCACTGTTTTATTCCCCTTGTATTTGCTGACTCGTGAATTTGCTGAATATAATATATTGGAGATTTGAAACAATCTACGAACGAATTAATTTCATCGTAAATCATCCAAAACCGTTGTCTTATTTTTAGCAAGAATATTTCTATCCAAAAATGTTCCTGTATTGTTCTCATGTTTATTTATTTATTATGAAACAGATGATTGAATCAAGCACGGGATATTTATATCTCGGGAAAGATTTTGTTAAATATTTTCTCTTTCATACTCTGAATATAAACTTTCATGGAAGGGTACACTGATCAATTAGATGAATTCCATGCCTGAAAGGTTTACCGTACGTTCATTTGACACAATGAAGTCTAGTCAAACATTTCTGTGACGAATTTTGTTCCACAATAACAAACCAGTTTTCTATAATTATAATATACGAGCGTGAATGCATTGTATACTCCATAATACATTTTGGAACTTAGTAGTTAACCCACATTAAATTGGAATAATTCAACAATTCCGACAATTCCGGAGCTAATGTTTGTGAAATATAAATATGGTAAATTTATCGTTGAGATTTTGAATCTAGTTCACATAGTTTTCCGAATCAGAATTGGATTTGTGACGTGAAACGTACCAAATAAACGAGAAAATATGTAACAAATAATTAATAGAGAACAGTGGATACGAATATCAAAATTGTGATGTACGTCGGAAACACTTTTTTTCTTCATTTACAATATGAATCGCTGAAAAGTTGTTAATCAGAAGACAATCTAGAAATTGTGGGGATAAATTTGTTTTTATTGATTTATAAAAATATTAGACAAAAACTTGAGATAAATATTGGCCTTATCGGAATATTTATTATCAAATTTTTGCTGTCACATTGAAACAAGAATTCTTCATTGCGAAGTTTCAATTTTATATCCAGAAGTTATCAAAATTTGGATCAAAACAATTATTATTTGTGAGAGTTTTTCTGGTTTCGAGACTTCAGACAATTACTATTCGGACTTGTACTTTGTCAACGAACAATTCAGATCTCGAATGGTTGGCAACTTTTTATTGATCCATTCTTTGCCTCCAGCACTTCAACAGGAAGAAATTTTTTTTCCAGTTCTTGATTACTTATATTTTCAAATAGATTTTTCACATGTTTGGATGGAAAAAAATCCCATTCGTAAAAATTCACATTACGTTATCCCGAATATATCGCGCTGACTCCAACTTTTTTCACAGTGTACTAAATCATGTCGAATTTTGATACGTTAATTCCGATGAAGCCCGGGGCTCAAAAATTTCCTCCACAAATAGTATCCAGATTTCTAGAAGTAAAAAAGTTGCAAAAATATATTTCCCAGAGATTATGAAAGAGTTCATTAATTTATATGGAGAACCAAATGAAATCATATTCTCCTGAAGTAAATCAGCTGAACAAATGTTTTCTTGTTTTTGTTCGGCTGAAAAATTGTAGGGGGAAGTTGAGCTCTTCAATCCTCCAAAGCGAAAAGTCCCATTATAATGAACCTACTCGATTTACTTGGCTGAAGGATTAAAATAATCTTCAGGCCATTACCCGACCCGATTAGAATTCACACGGAACTTGATAACATTTTTCAATGGATAGCTCAACATTATGAGTAAGTAAATCAATCCACCAATATCAGAAATATAATTCCACTTGAAATAAATATTTGGAAAAGAATTTGTCAAGAATTTTTCAATTCCTGCAGAAATTTCTCGTTTTCTCTAATTTGTTGTTAGACACTCAGTTTTACGCTTTGTCATAATATATCTCATTAAAGTTGGTCGAGAGTTTCAAAATTCTTGACTTCTTGGGTTGAGTGTCATTGTCTGTTTTATATAGGCATCAACAATTCTCTCTTTCCATTTAGCTCATTACATACCTCATTACTCCCTCGTAACTTGCAAACCAAATCTTTAAAACTAAATTCGAAAATTTGGCCAATCCAATGTTTCAATAGTTATTAATAATTCATTTTTTTATAATTAAAATCATCTTCCATCTGCGAATTGTGCTAACATAAAAAGGAAAATCAATTTTTTATTAATAACAGAATAATCTCGTCGTTTTTCCGTGAAATTAGATTGTAAATCATTCATGAACTCATTTTCGAGATTAATGATGGCAACAGCTTTAAATCATACTCGTTTACACACCAGCCAACCGCCTTTCCGGCATATCATGCAAAATCCAAGTCAATAATTCACTGAAAACGAAAACTATCGAATGGGGCCATTCACCCAACTGATAAATCTCCCACTTTTTTAACTGGAAAATTACCCTATACGGCGATAACTGCTAGAACTGATGTCCTACTTTTGCGGTCTTAGACATTCGCTGTGGTACATTCTTGAAACGAGTTCTGAATTGAAAAATAATATAATGAACAAATTCATTTTTCGTTCACTGCAACTGTTCTTTTCTCCGTAGTGAAACATTCGGTACCATTAATTCTATCTAGAATATTGATCATTACAATTGTGATAACATCAATTATACTCTAATAAAAAACTTCTATTATACTGAAGAAGATCTGTGCTAAGCTTTTACGAAAATTTTATTTCCCAATGAATATGAACTCTAAATATTTATTTCATCAATTTAATATCGAATAATAATAACCAATCAAAAAATACAAATTATGTATTCGAAAAAAAAAAAAAAAAAAAAAAAAAAAAAAAAAAAAAAAAAAAAAAAAAAAAAAAAAAAAAAAAAAAAAAAAAAAAAAAAAAAAAAAAAAAAATAAAAAATGTAATAATGCGAGAAATTATCAAATAGAAGAAAAAATGACACAGTCGATCTTGGAAACGTTCTTTTTTATTTATTACAAAATGGTTGGAATAAAATTTAATTTTCAAAAGTCATAACATATAAAAGCAACAGCTGACTTCACTCCGTAAAGTTATTCAAGAGTGACATAAATAATGAACATAACAGGAAAGACGAATAATGATGCGGTGGGATATGATAGTATATGATGCGCAAATGAAGAAGGGTTAAAGGGGGTGTAGTGGCGCGATGGCGACGGGAAATGGCGAAAATTAATTGCTAAAGCACGAACTGAGAACACAACGGTGCACTTAGTAGGATGAGAGACCCAAGCACCCTATATATTCATATGTGTGCGTGTACGAGAGGTTCTGTGAGTGTGTGTATGATAAATGGTGTCGCATTAACTTGACATTTTAGCGTAAGATGGGAAAAAAAAATAATAAAAAATTGAGAGAACGATGACATGAAAAAAATTAACAATGAAAATGAATGCTTTTTATTTTCATGTTTTAGATTATTGTGCGGTGGGAGGCAGAGAATAAAAAATTGTTATCGACAGTAGTAGAGGGAAGAAAAAAGGTGTGAATAAACATTTTTGAAAATGTCAGTTGAAGTGAGAGCACGTACGACAGCATCAACAATAACACAATCAAAGAGGCCGATTGTTATTTATCCTACAGGTAAAAAAAATTTATTTATTTCATATATTGCTGTATTAATTAAAATATCTTAATATTCATGAATATACTGTTGAATTATTATTTGTACACTTGGCTACGTTAATTTCTCATTATTTTCGAATAATCGACGATTGATGATGATAGCTATGAAGTCATTTATACCGAGAATAAGAGTGAATTGAAATGGAATATTTATGATGGAATTCTTTTTCCTTTTTTTTTTTTCAGTGAAGTGCATGAACAAAATGAGGTATCGAAAAAATTGCAACTCTTCAGGTCCGTATCAGATTTTAAAATAAGAATGGACCGACCGCGTTCTTTCTTTCGAGTACTCCTTGACTCTACCACGTATTATACACAGTTTCCGCACATATACGTACAGGGTTCTCTAGTTTTCAATTAAAATAGTTGAATAAGTATTGAATAAAGTTGAATTTGAGGAGGGGAACAACTTTAATTGACGATTTTGAAATGAGAAACAAAGCACTAATGTTTCTATTTTTCGTTCAATCAATTTTTGGATAAAAATGAATATTTGAGTTGTAAAAATGAAGAAAATTTGTATAAAACGTTTTTTTCCTAATCAACAATTGTTAAGATGGAGTTCATTTCATTTGTGATAGAACGCTCTGTACAATAAGAAAATGATATTTTTCAATTTACTCGGAGGAACCGTAACTTTTTTTCTGATCAAAGGTGATCCTGCCATTCGTAATTTGACGTAGAATATGATGAATGTTATAAAAACTCTCATTCATCAAAAATTGATGTAGTTCATGATTTTCAATTGGAAGCAATGGTAGAATAAAAAGGCAATAAAATATTTATGAAACGTCAATTAATAGTTTTTGTTCATTGGGTTCCCATCAATTCTAAATGCCAATTAAAGTTTTATAATAACCAAGCTTTTACCTACAGCTAGATAGGAATAAATGTTTTGTCGTAAACATTTCGTAATGTTAATGAATTCCATTTTTATCTGCATCGTCGATCGCAGCCGAAGAAAAACTTGAAAAAAATATTTTCTGTTCCTTTTTATTCTATTGATTAATTCATATTTTCAATCAACGGACGTTGCACACATGGAGCAATCGTGTTTGCACCCTCTGATGTCGATAGTGAAATAGAAAAAATAAAAGGCAAGAGGAACGTCGGAGATACTAAAGAAGGATGAAATTACAAAGTTCCTGGATTCACAGATTTATTTGTATCGATTCGCAGAACGTAGCCCTCAGCCTTTATCAATTTCTTTGCTTTATGTTATTCATTCTACAGCTCAATCTACCATCGCCATTTTTTATTTTCGAAATAAATTTATTCTGACACATGGAAATTTTACCTCACAGTCCCAGCGGAGCCTGTTCACTAAGTTTTATGGATGAAGGTTGTTTATTTCACGGTGCAATAATGGGAACAGTAGGAAAGTGATTACAATTCGATGGTTCACGTTTTTCATATTCTAAAGTAATCAGAAAATTACAATAACATAGGTAACTTTTCTTTCAAAATTATCACCAACTATTTTCTCTCAGGTATTTTCGGACTTCGGCCACAAAATTTTACAATATTGTGAAGAATTGACTGAGTACTAAATCGAATCGAAATTTTATGACTGTTCACAATGTATTATTCATTACAGACTGAAAAAAAAAGTTTTTTTCCACCCAGAAAATTTTTCCCTGTAGTAAAGAAACTGGTATTCCTGCTTTGAGAATACCAAAGTTTTTGAAAAACACGGTTTCTTCCTCAGCAAAGTACCAAAATAAAAATATGGCCGACTTAACCTCGCTCAATTGACACAGGTGACACAGGGAAATTAACAATAATAAGTGATTAATTAGTTACTGATAGAAACTTATCAAACTAATTTGCCTCAGTCGCACTCCATTCTTGCAACAAATCCATATCATGTGTCAATAATATGTTTAAACCACATATTAATAAGCATATATTGATACAATCATTATTATTCTAAGCAAGAAAAAAAAAATAGAATTTCAACACTAATTCAATAAATGTAATTGGATAATTTATTATAACTGTGACTAAACAAATGATTCACCAGAAATAAAAACAGTTCCGTTAAATACATTAACTTCGAAAAAGGAAGAATTATAAAAATACGCGTTCTCAACTATATTTTTTTCGTGAGATTAACATACGAATATATCTGTATTATATAAATCTGTTATTTTTTTATTTCTTGTGAAACTATTTTTAACCCAGTATATGACTTCATCCTCTTCTGTCAGCACGAGATGGCTGAATGGCGTAAGAAATTCAGAAGAGCTGAAAGCAAAGAAAATTCTCGGACGAAGCACTTGGGGCGCCCGGTAAAGGGGAGAATTGAGGGTGAGAGGGTGAAGATGGTTGAGATGGTAGAATGTTCCAGCAGTAGCACTTTGATGAAGAGGCATTGCATTGCAATTTCTCGCGCTACTTGAGACATAACTAGGGAATGATATAATTAGTCGGATGACTCAATCTGACAACAAATAGTCAACTGCTCGTTATTTGTTTTTTTTTTACTTCATCATTCCATTGAAATTCGGCTCGTTCTTTCAAACACAATTAATTTTCCATGGTTATGTCGTGAAATTACTTGTTATTATTTTAACAGTGAAACTCAATTCCAACCACTCATTTGATTACCATTGTTCTCGTCTTTTTTTTCTTCTTCACTCGTGGACCTCAACAGCGTAATGGGGTCGAAGGAAATTTTATGTGCATTTGCAATGCTATATTCGTCGACATTATAACATTTAGTTGTTTAAAAACTCTCCCGAATATTTATTTGGCAGTTATGAATTTCATTAACTATGCACTTGTGAATGTTGTATCAAACAAATTTTATCAAAATTGTTCTGTTATATGGGAACGATGAATGTGGGACGAGTTCATGTTAGTTGCACTGAATGTATATTTTCATTCAATTACTTCTACAAATCAGTGATCATGTCTCTATCGTAATTGAACCGTTTGGATTCATTACAAAACTGTGAATAACTTTTCTTAGTATGAACATTTATTTTCTATTGATTTTCATATTTTCCAAATGTTTAAAATGACTTTAGACATAGTAAAATCGGATACGAGGGGAAAAAAGGGAGCGGATAATGGGAAACGGGAAATAAAGATGGAGAAAATATCGAAAAACCTGCTCAGAAAAAAGGATAAATTATCATATTCTACTGAACGACAAAATTATATTGCATTTTTACTTCGTTTTTCATTTTCGACCATGCTTTTCTCTCTGATCCTTTTTTTCCCGTACTGCAACAGAATTCATACAAATATGAACACTGTGACTCCCTGGAACCAAAAAAAAAAAATCGATAGCTTAGTTGTCCAGCTAGTTACAAACGAATTTGTTATGAACATAATTTCCACTTGTTTCTATTTATTTCTTTTCCTAATACCAGATTGATATTAAACTAACGAGAGCTTGTTTTAAAGAAACGTTTTTTTTATGTTGAGCATAATTTTACTTTCAAATGACAGCCTGACACTGTGAAAGAGGAGTCATAACTAGAACGAAGCGCGCAGACTTTCATAAATAAAATGAATTGTACCATTTCAATTGGGATGCTTTTCTGAAGATTCATTCAATTTTTCCTGGGAACATTCAGAGAATTTTTTGCAAACATTTCTACTCCTTTCTTTGCTCAGTTCTCATTCCTCATCTGCTCCTGGGAAATTTTTTTCAATAGATAAATAGTTAAGATACAAAAAAAAATGAATATGAACAAATCCTGTTGATCGTTATGAGATGATTACGAATGATGGTTAAATAAATGGCACGATATAAATTGTCAGACATGAATCCCTCTAATGAGAAAGTCGTTGCATGGGTTCAATGAAAACATTCACAGTAGATTTTGACTCTTAAATATGATGAGAATATCTTTCCTAACTAGAAACGTTTTATTGGTTGCTCTGAGACACGATATATATTAAGGATGGTCAAATTACTGAGTTTTTTTATTTGCGATTGCAACAAACAATTTCTGATATATCACTTTTGTTTACATATTTTATTTCAATACCAAACTTGATTTTCACAATTCACCATGATATTTAACATTGGAAAAATGTTTCATTGTAAAAGAAAATGGAATTAATAATTAGAGATTAAAAATTTTAATTGCATTCATTAATGTTCATCTGAGGAGTATGTTTGATCGATCATAACTCATTAAATTATGATGACTACAAATATATGTCAAGCTGATAACTACTATTTTTATGTTAAAGTAATAATGATAGACGTTGAGAATTGCAGAGGATATAAATGAGGAGTTCTTCAGATTATTAGTGAGATTTTCCGTATTCGATGGATAAAATTATCATTACTTGCTGATGAGCCGAATGTTTGCCAATGGTTTTCCTACTTCTAAACTTTCAATTTTTAAAGTCATTTTGAATATTCATTGGATGTTTTTTTTCTATACGGGTAACCAATGTATAAGGTATTGAAATACAAAAATTGGGGCACAAATGTGTTAGTATAGAAGAAGACATTTCAAATTAAATTTTTCATTCCAAAAATTCAGACGATTGAACTGTCTATCAACTCCAATCGAAGTTCAGTCGACTGAGATTCTGTAACTGATTTCACATACACACTCACCACAACTCAATATTGAATTCGTTCGATCTTCATTGATCTAATGAAACAAGACATTTTCTACCGTCAAACAAATCTGTGAAAAATTTCTCAATCAAATATATTTTGAAGTCAGCAAAGTTTTTCTTGCAATAAATTTTCGGGTCATCTGACACCTCTTCCTTTCATTTCAACTACTTGATGCATAGTTTCATACTTGTTGCTTCACATAACAGTATGTATGTACATATAAAATTGGAATATCAAAATATCAAAAGATAAATATCTATAATTGCCAACAGAATCTCCAAGTATCAGGGGTGACTTACGTACTCACAATCTTTTCACCGGCCGGTTATAAAATATCAGATAAAAGATAGAGCAGCACCTATGAATAGAGATAGCCCTTCTCGACACGTGTGAGATGAAGTTTATAAAATACATCCGATAGATTTGGATCTCATTCTGATAGTGAAGAGCTTCGTGTAAGCTCACGATTTATAGATTCTAATTTCACTGCAGAGGTAGTTGAAACAGACAAAGCATGGATAAATGAGAAATCCTTCGTCATTCACCCTAAGGAAATTATCTTGTTAACCATAATTAATCCCAAGTTCATAACGTTTTCTCCGTCATTTTCGTGTTGCTTTGATGAAAATAATAAACCATTTTTTCTTGTTGTCCTGTGTCCATTTTTCTTTACAGTATCGATTAACGAAATTTGAAAGTGCCATATCATTTATTTTAATCATTTCTTGATTTTCATGGATGCGGAAAAATTGAATTTTTTATTTTCAAGCATAAATTTACCATGCAAATAAACTTTATTATTCCATAAAATTTCACATTCTGGATTAGAAAATTAGTATATTAAGCACAGAGGGACGAGAGTAGGACATTCCAACCCGCGTGTGAAATTGACTCCCGAGCCGAAGGTCAGGGTGGCAAACACGCCGATTGGAATATTCTACTTTCTTCGCTGGGGTGTATACTGTTTTTCACCATATCTGTAACCGAAATTTTGAATTTTTGCCTCTGTTTGGCGGGAAGGTCAGGGCAGATGTCCAGCTATTTTATTTGTTTTATCATGAAAGAAAAGTGGCACTTTCTGCCCTGTTTTGCGGGACATTGCTACGATTCCGCAGATATAGCAAGTTTCATATGTACATCAAATCTAAGCCAGATGAGTACGGTTCGAAATTTGTTCTTCGAATGATCCGTCAGCGGCGTATTTGATACTCGCTATTCCATACTTGGGCAAAATACCATTGACCGACCTACTGCCAAACAAAAATGAAAAGAATATTATTTCCGAAACACGACAGTTCCGATTCATGACAGTAAACGTACCGTAACTTTCGATAACTGGTTCACATCTGTGCCTCTCTCGCAACATATGAAAGAAAAACCGTATGGGTTGAAAATTCGTGCAGAAATGAAAGTGTCCTCGAAAAATTCTCCGGCTGTAAAATTTTGTCACACAGATAGTATGACGTTGGTATCATTTTCGCAAAAAAAAATGAAATAGTCTTTGTTATCACGTCCGATAAGCGTACAGTTTCATTAAATGACAATGAGCCAGAAATCGCTTTGCATTATAACGCAACTGAAGGTGGCGCAGATTGGTTTGATTAGCTTTGCCATTCTCATACATGTGGGATGGTCATTTTTAGGTTTAAGTTTTCCTTTTTTTTTGAAAAGTTTTTTCATTGCACGATTGTGCTAGGCAGTGGGTTGTAAATTAAGGGATTAGGATAGGCTCCCAAGTGAACAGATGTTTGGTTGAGAGATGTTGGAGGAGGTATTTTGTATACGTGGAGACGTGAGTGTTTCTGGGACTCGGGGGAGGCAGTTCCTGGCTAACTTCGATGTAAGACAGACCTCTGTCCTCTTATCTCTGCAATTTTACAAATAAATACACACTTTAATTTCAACCACCCCGTGATTCCTTCAATAATAACATCTTAATAAACTTTAGTATCCTATTCCAAAATCCGATACTACATACAGTACACTCAAGGACAAATCGCTGGTCTATGCGAGTCTTCCAGTGAATGGTCCATCAGGCTGGGGTAAATTCACGTATTATACTGACATGTAAATGCGCAAATGAGGGCACTGGTAAAAAATTATCGGCAGAGTAATGCTTAGATAAAATTAGTATGTATCTTGTGAAACCTTTTCTAGGACATCGTTGTAATGATGAAGTTGTTCGGAAGAGTTTTCGTGTAGGTACACTGTAAAAAATTTTCATTAATTTTTACTTTGCGTGGATTTTGAATTTTACTATGGTGCATATTATTTATGAACTTTAAAAACTCTCTGTGGAATTTTACAATGTCCCATAGTAATTACAGATATGAATGAAGTTAGCTACAGTATACAAAAGAAAATACAATGTACCATAGTAAAGTAAATAACAGTTCCAATTCAAATATTGATTTGTATATTGGTAAAAAAATAAGGAAACCATTCTAGAAAATAGAAAACTTGACTAGTAAAAAAGTTCATAACATACAATATTTTTTAAATTCTCTCTATTATTGTTATTAGGATAATTCTTTCTTATATAAAATCTGGAAAAATTTTTTTTAATTTAGCGAAAAAAATAAGAGATAGGTTTTTTTCACAAATTTAAATGAAAATTAATAATACTATAAATAAATAACATAAAAACAATTTATTAATGATAGTACATGCATATAATTCAATTAAAATTATCTCTTACATCCAAGTTTTAGGTATGTGCAATATTTCCATCAATTGCTTTAATTATATTAATAATTGTTACATTTTTTTAAGCTAACTCATCAAGAGTCATGCATTCCCACTGAAAAATATTAGTATCACCTATATGAAACAGCAAGAAACACAGTTAAGTGCGCACAGCCACTACGCACATCCGTTTACTATGGGACATTCTAAAATTCAGAAGTTAGCATTGAAAATTATAAACGAAAATATGTGACAATATAAAAGACTGTTAAAGAAATCTTCTATATCCGATTGCACTTTATGTCCTATGGAATTCAACGTATTTCATTTTACTATGGTAACATAATGAAATGAAATAGAGCGCCAAGTTAAATTTTGATTAGTATCAAATGTTACTATGAAACTTTAGTAAAAATCATTAGATATAATAATAGTTTTTACTTATTTAAATAGTAAATTTTTTTCGAACAGTTTGTGAAATTGTAGCCTGTCTAAATTTGCTATGGCTTATAGTAAATATTCGTGATTACAATATGATATTTTTATGTTTCTATAGTAAAATTGTGGATAGGTTCGTCAAAGTTCACCGTTAACATGTGCGCATAGTAATTTTTAAAGGGAAATTTTTACAGTGTATTCCTACAATTTCAAGCAAAGCAGCTGAATCAGTTGACGATGAACGATTTGAGTTACCAAGTAAGAGGTATGAACTTTGCCAGCGATCACAAGATAGGAAAACTGAAATCCAGTGCGTTTCCTTCCATCAGCCCATGTGCGACAAACACTGTTTGTACTTGTGCGTCGATTGTGGTGGTCGCAATTAATTTATCTCATTTTTTCGAAAAATATTTTAATTTTTCTATAGTAATGGATGAAATATATAATTTTTTAAATAATAATACCTTCTCTTTACATTATTTTTCATGCATTTCTATTTGACGAGATTGACCGAAATTCGTAACTGAATTCAGACTGCAAAATAAATATACTTTTTTCAGACCTCCTTAAATTTTCTTTTTTTTTTTTTTTTGAAAATATATTATTTCTCGAGTAAAAGGCCATTGGATTTTTCTTCAATATTGCAGAAAATAAACTTTCTATGAATTTTTTGTCAAAAAAGTTCAACTTCTTGACTTGTCTTTTCTTGTCGATTTTGACTGTTTTCAAATAATAATAAAATAATAACTATTACATTATTTAGATGGAATGTTGAAATAAAGTTTGGGACAAGCTTTGAGTCAATATATATCAAATAAAACACAAAGAAGCTTCGTTTATCTGAATGAGGTCCGCTGAAGCCCGCGACCGTTACGGGTTAAACAAGTGAATCGATAGTTTGAGTCGTAATATTATCAAAAATATGACGATTTAGTGCAATACTATCTCGCAATCTAACGTTCGTCAGAACATATTCAATTTGTGTCTACTTATCTTGTTACACCCTCCATTCTGTGTCATATTCTACTGCATATATACACTATAGATACTGAGTAGATGCTGATTGGTCGTACGGTTGCAGTATGTACTTCGCCCGAGACATTACTGCATCTCTCAATAAGATCTACATATCTATCTATTCAACCGCTGATATCATACTGACATGTTGTAGTGCTCTTAACGTTACGATTGACATTATAACCGTTTTTTTTTCTTTTCCTTTCGATAAATTGTGGTTTATGGATATATAAATCGAAAAGATAATAATAGTACTAGGGAGAATTTTATTTTCTTCATGAGAATCTCAATATCATCGACGAGAATATAAATATTAGCTATACAGAAAAAATATCTTGCGGAAAATAAGTCATAATTTCTGAGAATTTTTTAAGATACTCATTAACAGTTAACGGCATGTTGTAAATATTAGCGAACCCATCAATTGTCATTGATGTATTTTGTTATTCATTTTTGATAGAACGTTTATCCACGAGAGACAAGGTTAGAAAAAGTAAACTGGCAATGGAACAAATATATTATTATTTCGATTGATTGAGATGTGAACATTGTTGTGTTCTCGACACACTTTCGAAGGTCGAAAATAAATGATAATTCTTCAAATTTCATAATTATAGTCATCATTTTGGAAGACCTAAATAAATATTAATTTTTCATCATTATTGTCAATTGAAAAAGTAAAAATGTTAGATTTCAATATGAAAATAATTCATACTGATAAATTAACAATTAGTGATTCAATAATTACTGATGAATATTCATAAGAAGAAATCTTCATTTACCCTCCACTCTAATCAATTCTTTGTGCCGCCCACGATTTAGAAAAATTTGTCGAATAGTGAGAATATAGAATTGAAACATTCAAAATTCAAAATTGCAATTTCTATCGAAAATGCCCACGCGATTTCATTCGCCTGAATAATTTTCAATTTATCATGCTAAAACGGAATAAAAAACTGCCTGAAAGAATAGCATTCCAAGTTTGAATTACAACGATATTATCTTTTGATCACCCACCCATCGCTACCTTTATGCCTATCTATCAATTCTTCACCAGTTCGATTACTTTCCTTTGTAAAAATACCAGTGTTTTTGTTTTTTTGGGGGTTGGAATTTCAAATGAGTGTATGAAATAAACTGCAAATATGCCTCAGATACTCGCTACTAAGAACATTTTCTTCCTTTCAATCGATTTCAAATATTCAATTTTCCATTGAATACAAATATCACAAACCGAAAATAATTTCGTGTTGTTGACTTTATCGAGTATTGATTTTCCAGCTGACGACATAAATGCGGCAGTAACATCACCAATAGTCGATGGTGGTAGGAACTATTAACGTTGAATAATTAACTTTCTAAATCCATTCAGGTCCATTTTGCTTTAGAGTGTTCAATGAAGAATTGAATAATGAATAATTTTATCGCTGACCTTATCGAAGTCGAGCAGTTTAATTCTATCACAATAAAGTCCATGCATTGATGTCGCGAAATTAATATTTTAACGGTTGGATAATAGAGCGTCAATAAAATTTTATATGGCAGTCTATAGTATGGTGGAAATTTCAATTATTCAGTGAATAATGTGGACTATTGGGTAAACAATGAGATCCAAATATAATTTGTTCAATGAAAATGGGAAATATTTGAAAGTGTAATTTTGAGGGTGGTAAAATTTGCAATATTGGTGTAGTACAAGCAAAATTGTGAGGTAGATAATGGGCAAAAATGTGGTTTGGATTGATATTATTCATTACATGATGACTGGTGAATTTTTTCATCAATCATGAAGCATTAAGAAGTAATGCGAAAATACATGTTTCAATATATTACTTATAAGAATTTTATATCTAATAATAATCATTTTATATGACTGATCAGAAAGTGAAGCTCGAGAGAAATTATTTTATATTACACATCAGATTTCGAACAATCATTGAAGACTTATTTCCTCTAATCTCAAATTTTGTTAACGTACAAAAACGAATAAATTTTTTGACCATTGAGAAATCCTTTCATTTTTATTTCGTGTATGATATAGAATTTGAAAAGTCAAATTACCGAATCAAAATCATTATTCAAAAGAAAAAAACATGAAGGATGGTTTTTATTAAGTGACTAAAATTGTGCACCAGGATTATTCTTAACCATCTGTTTGACTTCGATTCTTCATTTGTTTCAGTTTCGCCAGAGAGTATTATCGTTCCAATAGTATCATGCATATTAGGATTTCCACTATTGGCCCTATTGGTGATTTGCTGTTTGAGAAGACGAGCAAAGATGGCCCGCGAACGTGCGAGGCGACGAAACTGTGATTTGGATCATGGTGCATTGAATCTAGTCCGATTCAGTCCAATTCATCGATTAGGTAAAACAGTTTAATATTTTTCTACGAGAATGCATGAAATAGTGTTTTTTCCACATTTCTCATTTATTTATTCATCCACTTCATCCTCATTTCCTTTTTCCAGATCAATCAATTCCAACAAGTTGTGTATCTATCATATTTAGTTTCATTTATTCACCACGATTGGCTTTAGTTTGATCAGAAGGAAAGTTGGATTGGGCTTATGAAACATTGATTGTCATCAGTTAATATCAAAATTAATTGATTTTCGTATTGAACAGGATTAAAACTGTTAATAATTTATCGAAATTAGAGAGAGAAAATCGTTTAAATTTTCATATTTTCGTTGACAATGTGGATAAGTTCACTGAACTTCAATGAAGATATCAATTTTTTATCTCTGTTTAGAATAACCGTCATACGCAATAACCGAGTACGGTTATAAGTGAAAAAACTAGTTTTACTCCATAATCCAAATTTAGAAAATATGACTATCTCTGAAGAAGGAATAAATACTTCCAGCGAATTGGTATAAATTTCCAACTGCTCTCAGACGACTAATCTCTACGCTATTATTATTTTGTTCTCGCCTCAAATCCACCATATCAAGTTACACAGGTTCCCATTTCGGATTCATATTCACCACTCAAACATTGGAATGAAAATGAAAATGGAAAAAAACAATCAAACATTCAAACATTCGCATCAATACTAAAAAGAATCGCACAACTATAAAATTCTCTAAATTTCCATTTTCTCAAATTATTCTGATTAATATTGGCTCTACTTTCATCATTTTCCCTCAATCATAGCATGAATTCCAGCGCAATCATATTCTCTTTCCACTTCACTACGATATAATAATATTGAAAAAAAGAAAAAAAAAAATCACGGAAGAAGAATAATGAAAAAAAAATATTGAAAATAAAAATATTTGTGATGATGTATCCATGTATATACAAGCTGACATTGTTAAAGTCAGTGACATGAATAAAATGAGAATCATTGTGATGAATACACGTTCAAATTCGACAGACCGTAAACAAAACGCACACGAGAGTAGAAACAAATCGATATTTTGATGGATTACACGAGCAGTGAGTGCATATGTGCCGTACAGACTCAAGCAGAAAATACGAATTGAGATGCGAAGATAAGATGAGTGGGACAAAGTAAGACATGATGGTATAAAAATATATATGTCTAAACGTGGGGGATAAGGGAAGAAAAAAAATACATAAGAGTTAAGAGTGAGAAAGGAATAGGATTTGAAAGCGATTCTCGAGTAATATTTATACACCGTGAACTAGAGAAAGAGAAACAAGCAGATAAAGAATAAGAAAAAATAAAAGAGAAGAAAATAGAAGAGAAAAAAAAAATAAAGAGAAAAGAAATGCATCTGCTCGAAGCAGATACGAGGTCATATTTTTATCTCTCACAGCCCTTTCGGCATATAAGATTTATGTTTTCAGGTCACTTTGAATGGACGACAAAATGAAAAAAAAAACGTCAATTGTGATAATTGAATTTTTTTATTTTTCGAGCTGGAACCGACTTTATTAAGAGATATCTGCTTATCGGATATTGTCCAATTGAAATTTCCTGATTGATTTGTTGCAGTTGTAGAGAGAATTTTTTCAAGTGAAATATTCTAAAGAAATGAGTCAGCTTGACTGGATTGAGTTTGTTCGTCATATGAATCATATATGAACGATTGAATGGAATTGAAATTGCCAGGCATAAATTATGACAGAGCTGAATTTGTCAAGCAGCCTAAGACTCGATTTCTTATAAATCAACTGGCTGAGAAATTTTTAAAGACGACCGATCGTTGGAAAAACTGAAGATTTATCGTCCCGGAAAGTGTTGGGGATTTGTTAAAGATGTGAATAAGTCAACTGCAGCTGGAATTAGAAAGACGAAAAAATTTTTAATCACAATCAATTCCCCAACATTTTTGAATTCGTGAATTGATTTCAATTGTTTCATCCGCATTAGCTCATCCAATTTGAATTCGATCAAACGACCATTAATTGAATGTTCATTCTTCAAATATACTTTAATAAACTAATATTATTCACCTCGGTACTTTTTTATTGCAATTTAAAGTTGAATTTATATAAACAGATAAGTATTCATTCATTATATTACTATACTCTGGTGTTGATCTGTTGCATACAAAGCTGGCGTTGAAAGAACAACGAGAGCAGTAACATTCAAGAGTGAACGCAATTCACGAGCATTCCCAGCATTGGAATTGGACACTGTTGTTGAGGAGCGTTCCGATCCTGAACAAAGCACTACAATGGATTTGAGCAGCCCAGACTAGCATTTGGCCCCGGTGCCGTCGCGGTAAAATAATAGCAATAGTGAACGGCAATAACAATAATACAGACCAATAAATGTCGAACGTGTTCGAGCGTATCGCTTTATTATTATTTTTCTGTTCCACATGACCCGAAGTTCAACTGAAAAAATGAAAAAATATATAACGAGTTGTTGAAAGGGATATTCTCGTTCACAACCTGTGAAAATGTGTGGTTTTCACAATTTTTTTTGTTTTTCGGAGCCCAAGTTGCTGTTTGATTTTTTCACGATATGGAATCGTCTCAATATTTCCTTGATATTTTTTTGGTAGTTTTCAATTATGAATATGATAACGCAGTTGAATTCAGAACAAGCTTGAAATTATTGTGGCAATTTTGTTTTTGCCGTTAATTTATCATAGGACGAATGAATAATAGTCATTTACAATTATTTTTCGAGTGATATCGATTTTGTGTTAGTTTCTATTGCCATTATGTGGACGCTGTATTGAATGTTTTTTTCTATTGATGAAGGCTCTTATGAGAAACATCGCACAGTGAATACAATTGATTAATCATAAATAAGGTTTTCAATACTTCCACTTCACAATGTCATTTCAATAGGTAGAATTGATCGATCTGCGTATTTCCGTTGCTTCAGAAATTGAAGCTGAGAAATGAAAGAACAACACAATGTTCCTTTGATCCTCAGAAAATTTCTTTTTGAGGAATATAAAAAAATGGCTTATTACTATTTGCACTTGTGAAAAATGATTAAAAACAATATAGGAAATCAACTAATGATAGTTCCTTGATAATTTTGGTCGAGATTCTACCCAAAATTCTATTGAAATTAATGATTTTCTCTTAAAACTCTTCCCCTTGTTACACCAAAAACTGAATTTTTTGCAAATATAATTTTTCAAAAACGAAAAATTACAGTTTTTAGTGTGAGAAAAGAGAAAAAGCAACGAAAAAATTCAATTACTCAATCCCACAATTTTAGAAAAATGATCAAAATATTTTCGAACAATTCGTTTCGTCAGTAATTTACCAACATCAAAATAGAGAAAAATCTATTCCGACTGTTCAAGATTTTCGTACGTAAAGAAAACATAACAACAGGACTGGAAGGAAACATTCATGAGAGCAATGAATGTAAAAAGCTTCAAAAATCGAATAGTCCCTTAACATTTTCCCGCGAAATCCTCGCTGAAAAAAATTCCGATATTGCATCGCAACTTTACTGGAAGAGAAAAATGAAAGTCAATGTAAAATTCGAATATTTAACTATTGCATACCAATTAAAAGGAGAATTAATTTGTCATCCTTTTCTCTTTTTTTTCAATTTGCATTTAGGTCACCGAGAGGCTCAAAAGTATTGACTGTACCTCCGCCAGTTGATCACAGTCCTCTGTGGACAGCCTTGACTCATGCTAATGCATCAACATCGGACACAATTGATGATGACACCACCTAACACATGGCCAACGGGGACGCTAATTTTATAAGTGCCCTCGTTATAGAATTACCAATTATCTACTGACCCAAACAAAGTGGAATTGAAATAATTCCACCACAGAATCAAACTGACTCTGATTCAGACATACATTAATTGATATTTATAATTTATTCTTCAATATTACGTATCATATCATACTAATAACAGACAGAACCCAAGATGAAAACAAAGTGTCGTGTTAGTAACACAAAAAATTTGGATGCCTAAATAAGTACATTACCTAAATGATAAAAATACCAGATACGCATTCAGTGACGAGAAACAATTCAAGAAAAATGAAATCAAATTCTTGCGGTCAAATAGATGTCACTGATATACTTGAAGTATCAATAATAATAGTGTCGTAATATTTCAATTGAATTCTGGGGTTTCAATTTGGAGAAGAAATTATAATTACAATTTTATACCGAAAATTCGCAGTCTCACCACAAAATTCAAAGTAAATCAACAAATATTGAGCTTGCACAGCTGCCTGACACATTAGAGAGAAATAATATTACATTAAATACAAATAGTTATATAAATGATGAATGAGAACATTATGTCAGCTAAAAATTGGTTGAGATAGAAACGAAACATTCGTCTGAACAATGTAAATAACCAAAAGTATTTTGTAATTATACAGAAGTAAGAATATAGATACATTTATGGGTAAATATTGATGGTGGTATAATATCATTCATTATGATTAAGTGAAATAACTGTTTGTACACTCAAAATGTTTAGATAAAACAAAGAATTGTGTTCATCAATATTTATTTATGATTATTCAACACTTGTTATCCAAAATCCTGTAATGGTTCGTCGTTTTTTTGCAGATTTCTTCAATTTGTTATTTTTTTTTCATCTTTCTTCCTTGTCAGAATATTATCCTGGCGTTTCTGCTGTCACTTTCGTTTTGATTTCTCAACACCACTCATTCTCAACTCCCGTTATTTAGCACTGCGTTTCTTCTGTGATTCTCTACATTTTATTGTTCATTTCAATGAATCTAGATTGTCTTTAAGGATTTTAGATATAAAATTAACAGCAATTGCGAATTGTTTTTATTTGTTCAATCAGTCTCATTGTCAATCAAAAAAACAGTATTTTCAATTGTCTATTGATTCAGAACATTCATGATCCGTGCACGATTTTATCCGAATAATCTAAGTAGATCGAGGTGCGAAAATGGGAACAATATAGTCGGGAGCGTATTGGATTCACATTGATGAAAATAAAATCCCATAGTATGCTGTTAAGCAAAACACGACAATTACGATTACACGAATTCTTTATCCCTAGTAGGTGATGTAGATCATTTGTTTGGATTCTGCCACCATCAATGATTATAACGAACACTTCAATCACGAATCTTTATAGATTCTTGGACATGAATCGCACAACTGATAAAACGTCGCAAAACTTGATGGCCAACAGATTTGTTTCACAATATTCTAGTCATATCCGAACTATAACTGTAAAAAATACATCCATTCCTCAAAATGTACCCGATGACTCGGGATTAGAGAAAATGTTCAGGGCCATATGGAATGAATTTTCATATGAATCCATAATTACCATTGAACCGATCCTGATGAAAAATATACATGCCAACTTGAAATCATTCCAACAGAAACGGCACAATTTTATAAGTCGCGAATATTAGTAAAATTCATTGAAACCTGCGATCAAATTTGAGAGCTTGAAATTGATTTCTGAAGTCACTTTCTTCCTCTCGTCAAAATGAATGATGGTGAACCATGATCAATATATACAACATATACTATTAACAGAAAGTTTAACTCATTGTATGGTTCATGGAGAACTGCAACTATTTACGAAACTTTGATTACTTATTGTTGCGGATCGAAAATTCATCGTGCTTAAAATTCCGCAATGTCCATTGTTAAGTTGATCAACAGAAATAGATGAAAGCACTCGAAAAAAACAGCATTGCAGTTGCTCAATAATGAGAGTTTGTTTTTTCGGTATTTCAAGACGTGACTAATTCAAACAATGTCAACCATCATCACAGTTACTTTATTGGTTAGCAAAACAAGAATCCTATTTACATGTATCAATATGTTCAACATATTTGTATTATTTTTGGCAAAAAAGTGGAAGACGAGAAGATGATAGAGAAAAAAATATAGAAATGGCAAAATATTGAATTTTTTTACCTTTTCGCCGTTCGTTCGAGCTAAAAAATTCCCCGACATGTCTCTTTCTATAATCTCTTGCGCCTTATCTTATTCACCAAGATCCATCATTGTCACCAAGCTTCCTTTGTAATCTTTCATTTGATGTAGAATTTCACCCAATTATTTTCTTGTTTTCGCATTAATTTTTCTGTGCCAATTTCCGAGAAATCAAATTTACTCAATGCCATATTTCCATCAGAATGAAATACTGGTTTAGCTTTCGATACTTTAGGCAGTTTAGTTGACAGTTTATCATCCTTTCATTGAATTCGAATCATAATTACCAATATTCGCATCATCACCCTCATCTTTTTTAATTGACTAGAAATTTTCATCGGCGCGCATTCGCGCGCCCTCTTATGTCTTTTATTGTAGAGGATTTCGATATATATCGATACATTGATATGTTCACGTATTAGTGACTAACTTCAAGAGTTCATGTATTTTATTGTAGAGGATTTACTATTCATCAATCTCACTTCATGTTTGGCTTTTTTCTTCACACGATTCTTCAAAACTATTCTCAAATGTTTGTGCTTATACGTCAATTTTTTTTGACCGTGTAATCCATTTAATTTTTTATGAAGCTCCTCGAATATTTTCCCACGTTCTGACTCACCATTTGCATATAATTTTACTATAGAATTAAAACAATTGAATAATATAGATAATAAATGCGGACAGAACTTGGAAAAATAATTTTTAATTTCAATTAAACATTTTTCGCATTTCAATATTTTTCCATAACTTACTTTGCCAGTGAATCTTTCTCATCATGAGATTCTGAATAAGTATCCTCTAGAATAATGGGAAACAGAAATGGTAAACAGTTTCGATACAACGCAATTGAATTTATTCAAATTTTGTCAGTTTTTTGAGGGTAATAGCTAACCCAAATCAGTCCTAGGCAACGGCATTTTCGAGAACAAATCTCCAATGAAACGATTTCCTTCTTGTAAAACTTTTTTCACCAATTTCATATTGAATCCATTAGTCATTTCCAACTGCATATCCTTACAATATAATTTTGATGAACAATCGCGGCGCACCTGAATCTTTTTTAGGCATAATCGCAACCGTCGAGACTACATGGATCAAACATACAGGCAACAGCGAACGAGAGAAATTTCTTTTATTGAACGCCGATAATGCAGAAGTGATGAGTACCAGCTGAACAAACGGACGTTACTGCTTATTCGACTATCGATGATGATGTAAGTAACACTACCCTAATAGCCATACCTTTCCCTACAGCATCTTGTAGCTCCGTGATTTCAGTCAATTTAACGCCAACTTTACGGAAAGTTATTGCCGTTCAGATC
>JAPYZF010000727.1:0-18334 GCA_030523045.1 Meteorus cinctellus
GTAATTTATAGGTTATAGTTGCATTCGGTGGCTTGAAAAGACGATTGACTAATCATACCTTGTAATTTCCGGGAATTGGCCACTTGAGTGACGTTACTGGTTGGACTTAGCTGTACTGATCCTAAAGCACAGAATTTCGATCATCAATATCAAGAAAAACTTTAATCTGCTCAAAGTTTTAATGATAGGATAATAAACTGAGCGTAATTTATAGGTTATAGTTGCACTTGATGGCTTGAAAGGACGATCAACTGATCATTGTTTTACCTTTAGACGTCTCGGGATTGGATACATTGGTAATGTTACTGCTCGGACTCAGCACCGTCGTTCCTGAAACAAACATTATCATTAATGTTATAGAGAATCTGACTTGTAAATTATTGGGAATTGGATGAATTTCTTCTATCGTACCGAGTGATCTCTGATTATTGATTTCATTGGTGGTGTTACTGTTGTCACCCAGCCGAATAGATCCTGAAGAAAAAATGATTTTGTTATCATTATCATCAGGAAAAAAGAGTCGTTTGAGATTATTACATTGAATAGAAACAGGAGAAATTAATTAATGATTCAGTTACCTCCTTGACAAGGTCTTGCTCCACCACATGGCACTTTTCGTTCAATTCCAATTTCATAATCATCGTTGAATGATATTTGTGAAATGATCCAAATGGTATGAAATGAAATAAAGATAAAGTTATTTGTCTTTTTGATAGTTTCCAAATTTAGTTTATATAATTTATCAATTGTCTTTTCATACATTGTCCAAATGCACCAACTTCGTTGTCGTTATCATCAACATTTGGATGTGTGGACGATGGAATTGAATAAACGAATTAAAATTATCCAAGATAATATTTTTACATTGCTACGAATTGTTCGTTGATGATGAATTTTTATGTTTTCTTATACCTGTCGGTCCAACAATTCCAACTTTATTGTCATCATTGATGATTATCATTCACAGATGGAACAAAAACAATTGATTAGTTACAGTGCCACCGTATATCTTTATTATTAATTATGTAGTTAGAGAGTTTTCTTTTGTACCTTCAGGTCCAGGGATTCCAACTGCATTGACATTCACATTTGAAACAAAAATATATTTATTAATTAATATTATTAATATTAACGATTGATGATATTATTCACGACTTATCTTTGATGGAATTGATATATTTTTTCCTACCTGTTGGCCCAACGATTCCAACTGTATTTTCATTTTCGAGAAACATTAGTGTGAAATAAAAATATATTAATTCATTATATAGTGTGTTACAACCAATTTTTAAATAGCTCATTCGTTTTATTATCTTCGTACCTGTTGGCCCGGTGATTCCAACTTCATTTTTATCATCATCAGTGTCATTGGTGGTGAAGTGAGACATAATTTATTGATTATAAAAGAACTAATGAGAATGAATAATTAATTATTAAACGCATTCAAGTTTTGCATACTTGTTGATCCAGGTGCTCCATTGTCTTTATTGTCATCATTGAAAATTAACGTTCCAGGATGTTTTATTAATGTTTATGGTCACCAAAAAAATTTATTGAATACATTTGTTTATCACTTAACGCTATTGGAATAATTAATGACCATTAAATTTATCATTATTTGTATAATTTACCATTTTGTGTGTTTCCAACTGCACTTGTCATATTGATGAAATTGTCAACAATTTCAAGTAATTTTAAAAAGAAAAATAAAACAAATTAAGATTAATTAATTAATTAATTATACATATAGTTATTATTATTGTTATCATTATTGATGTTTATTATAAATTATTATTCATACGATTAAATTTTTACATACCCACTGAACCGGTCCCAACTTTTTGATTGTTTCCAAAAAATATCCGATTTTAATATTTAAGAAAGGAGAAAAATTATAAATCAGTTTCATCAACATTCGCCGAATTATTCACTTAATTCATTATTTGTCTCATACCTGTTGGATTGTTACCCACTTTTTCACGTATAATTTTTGTATTACCAATGGGAAAGAGAAAAAAGAAAAAGAAATTAATTATTGATTCGATTAAGACATTTAAAATTGATATTTTTGGGTGTAAAGTTATAATTTATAATCACCTGCTCCTTGACAATTTCCGTATGGACAAATGGCACCAATTTGTGTAGTGCTCACTTTATAGTAACCATTATCATCATGAAAAAATATTTTTTTTAGAGTTTTTATTATATAGAAAGAAATAAAAAATTTAATTAATTGTTATTTATGACAGTTTAAGGTGTTTATGTTAATGAACAATTTTTATTACCATGCTGAGCGTTTCCAACTTTATTTTGACGTTATTGAATGATGACATTTAGTTTGGGTTTTATGAATGCATTGGGGAAAAAAATGAAATAAGAATTATTGAGTAATTATATCAATTTACGAAGTTAGAGATAATTAATACAAATTATTTTCTCACCTATTGGTCCAGTACCAACTTTATCGATGCCATTTTTACGTATTGTTGATAATATAAAGATGAGAATTATTTATCAGCTCGATAGACATTTTTTCGTATTTATTTAATTAAATTGTGACATTTTTTTACCTGGCCCCGATGAAATTTCATGTTCATTCTTAACGTTATAGTTGACGTTGTGTACTGGGGCAACTGAATTACAAATATTTTCGTAATTGTTGACACATTCCAATTGTGGTAGTGACAATATTGAAAAGGAAAAAAATTATTTAGTTAATAATTAATGATTTTATATTTTTTGTATTAATAATAAATTTTGTTTCTTTTTTTTTCGTACTTGTTTGTCCATGTGTTCCAGCTTGATTGTTATTAGAAATTTTTCAGTCGTGAAACAAATTTTAAAAGTTTTGAAACGTAAGGAAATTGTTGATTGAACAATAACGTGAATAATCCACATTAATTTGATCATTTAATTGTAAATATTTTTTTTCATTATGACATTGATTTGTTTTTATTTCACCTGCTGAACCAGTTGTTGTATGTGTTGTTGATGATATTTCATTTCCATTTTTGTAGTTAGAGTTGTAATTATAGACAGGTGGGTTCACTGAAAGTTATAACGTTATGAAATTATATAAGAAAATATTTGTTACTGTCAAAAATTAATTAATAATTAATGAATTTTTTATTATTTTACATACTTTGGAGTGCTCTTCCACCTTCAATGTCACAAAAAAATATGGTCATTAATTGATTGAATTTGATATTGTTAACGAATTTTATTTTGGATTATTATTCATATAATTTATTTATCTTCTGCTGTTTTTTTTTTCGTACCTGGCCGCGCGTCATCCGTAGATGACTTATGATTGTAGTTATAATTGATGTTGTTTATTGGAGGCACTGAAAGAATAAAAAATTATTGTCAATAAATTAATGAAGAATACAATATTTTTTGTCAAAGTGAAATCATTCATTGGTGAGTTATGTTGTCAATTGAAAATTATTAATCCAATAAAGTCCAAGGTGATTTGAAAAAGGATATAAACAATAGTGGGATCAAAAAAGTTTGAATTAATGGTGATATTTTCTTTTCAAAAAAACCGCACAACATCACCATGAACGTTGATGAATTAATACTTATTCTGAACCGTTACTTGAATAATTATGTAGTATTTTTTTCGTACTTAATCCAGGATATGCCACTTCATTGTCATCATTTTCAAGTAGAGCCATTGATGTTGAATTTTGATAAAATTGAAAAAAATAAAAATAAAAAGAATTTTTTAGTAACTAAAATAATTATTTCCATATTTTTACTTATGTTAATATAATTATTTATTATGTAATTAATTAATATTTTCGTACTTGCAAATGGAAATCCAACTTTGTTGTAGTCCATCATGATAAATGTTTTTTTGTTTACGAATCCGATAGCATTGGAAAATAATTAGAATATTTATCATCAATTGGAATGACACTTACAATTGTTATCCATTGCGAATAATTATTTTACATTAATTATTAATATTTTTGTACCTGATCCCGATACTTTTTCATCGTTAATGTTAAAATTGAAGTTGCTTATTGTGGGTACTGAGATGCAAACATCGTCGCCATTATTACAAATCATATTCAGTGTACGAAACAGAAATTATTCATTATCGTCACTTGCAATCACTGATATCCCAAATGAATTATCATTGATATATTTCGCATTATTCCCATAGATTACAAATAGTTATTGGTAAACAAATGCAATTTTTAAGAGTTTTCTAACTATTTTTTTTTTCTTGTAAGGCAAAGCATAAAAATTAATTTAAAACGAATATTATTCATCGCTTTCGAAGACATTTCATATTTATAAAGTCAATTCAAATTACAAAAAACTTTTAATAACGAAAATTTCATTGAAAAAAATTATCAAATTGCAAGATTTATTTCTTGCAAAAATATCAAATTGCAATAAAATTCAATAGAAAAAAGTACACTGGTAAATTTGATTGAAAGTGCTGAAAAAATTCAGATATTTTTATGTGTTGATCATTCAGTGAATAACAACGATTTCTACTTTTATCGACAATATAAAATCGAATTGTTCCAAACTTTTTTTTTTTTTTTTTTTAATGTAATTACATACGTAAACCAAAGACGTTTGTTATCTATACGAATGCAGCGTAACAAGTGATGACGTATAATATACGTTTAATGGGCTGAACGTTTTTTCATTTCAACAAATAAATCCCAAAATGATTTTATTTGAAATAATCGAAATTTAATTTGTGGATATGAAGAAAAAATTGATAATTCTGGATTATATTATTATTTTTATGATATTGAAACATTTATCATGTTTGTATTTGATGTATTGTAAAATTAATAAATTATTGGCGATTGATTTTTGATGTTGATTGAATTTCAATTTAGAGAATGTAAAGACGTACAGCACATTTAATCGTATAATTATACGATCAATTAATTTTCTCGTACCTCTAATTCCATGTAAAATTCCTTCATCGTTGTCAACATCATCATTGGGAAAAGACAATTCATGTATGATTTTTAAATTATTGACAATATAATTGAAGCCATTTCATTGATTATTTGGCTAGTTGCAACCATCGATATCCAATGACACTTTTATCTTTTTTCTTTCTTTTTCTTTTTTTTTTCGTTACATAAAATCAATTATTTTCGTACCTGCACCTAATCCAACTTTATAATTGTCATCAGGTAATTTATTGATGGTCCAAATTGAATAAATTTGAAAAAATAAAAAATGCAAATTATTGAATTATATTAAATTATCACTGTCAATGATGAATACATTCGATTTTTATTTATTTATTTGTTTTTCGTACCATGCTCAGGACATCCGACTTGACAATTGTAACATCGAAAAATAACATTTGGAAAATGTGGAGGAATATGAAATTTGTATTATTCATCAATGACAGTGTTGGGCTGTTAATATTTATAACTAAATTAAATAATTTATTTTTTCCTTACTTGATCCACTCATTCCAACTTTATTTATCGCCATTATGATACCATTATGTGAATGATTTTGATATTGAATTGGAAAAAAGAGAAAAAAATTATTCATCAATTGAATCAATTCGTTTCATTATTGAAATCCAAATTTGATTTATCTTCAATTATGATTATCAATTGTTTTTTGTTTTCGTACCTGGTCCGATTTGACCTTAATAATAATTAATAATATGTACGATGAAGTATTGAAAAACAAACAAAGTCTATTATTAATTTAATTGTGTATAATATAATTTATTTAATATAATTACCGTGGTTACCACAAACTGGTAAACAGTGTCCTAGTATCCATTACGTATGCGAATGTTTTTTTTTTTCGTGTTATTGAAAAGAGAAGAATAAAAAAGTTATCCATAAATTTTTTGTTCTTCAAGCACTTTAAATCCTCGAGTATCAATTCAAATTATCATTTATTCAGTCACCTGCTGCACAAGGGGATGGTGCACATGCTATTTGTTTGTTTGGTTCCAACATGAATTCATTATGATAGAAATTGGAAGACAAATAATGTCAGTTTTTGTATTCAATCAGTCGTATTTTGATTAATAAAAATTATAAACTGCCAATTTTTAATAAATATCTTTAAATAATTATAATTTATTTCATACCTTGTGGTGCGGGTGATGCTTTGTTGTCATAATCATCGATTAATACCATTCGTTTATTTGGTATATTGAATTTAAAAGAGAAATTAAATTATTCATTTATTGTATTGCTATTTTTAATTATTCATTTTCCCAATTAGAGTTTCTTAGTTAACTCGTATTTATCGTTTAATATCATACCTGTTGTTGTCGTTGTTCCAACTCCATTATCGTTATCATTATAAAATCGAAGAATGGAAATATTTGTTATACTTTGATATATTCTATGAGTAGTCACTTGATCATGCAGTCAATTGATTTATTTACCTGCGTTATTTCCAACAGCATTGGAATATAAGTAAAATTTATTTATTCATCGAGTTATTTGTTATTAGAACAAAGAAAAATTTATTTTTAGTGCAAAATAATGAAAGTGAAACTTTTTTTGGCACATTTGTAATTCGTTAAATTTCATTTGCAATTTTTTTTTAATTTAAATTCTTACAAAAATAGTTTCAATTAAAAAAAAATACTAGAATTATTATTTAAACAACTGATAAACTATTTCATACCTGTCGTTGGTGAAGTTGTAACTAAATTTATCCAATTCCATGGGGAAAATTACAATCGTGAAATGAAAAAAATATTTATTTTAGTTAATTTTATAAATGATTGATATATCAAAAAATAGTTTATTTAAGTTTTAAAAACTTTATTTACCTTGCTCTGTGATTTCTTTCATTCCATTTGATATCAACAGCGGATGAAAAATAAATAAATATTATTCATCAATTGAAATGAAACTTTGAATTTTTCGTGTTAAATTCAAATAATTATAAATAAAAGTGATGAAGTAATTCATACCTGGTACAGGTTGAACTTCATTGACGTAGCAATAACAAAATATATATGAGTTATATTCGAGTCGTCAATTGAACTATCAGTTGATATATCCATACCTGATTCCGCTGTTATTATTAATCGATACCATCAATTTTCATACAACGAAAATTAGAACAAAAGACAAGAATAAATTTAATTCACATTTGCATTTAGGTATGGCCAATCCAATTAATCTTTCTATACTAAATTAATTGTTTCTTACCTAGTGGTGGTGGTGGTGGAGGTGGAGGTGGGGGTGGTTGTGGAGTTGTAGCTTCATTGATATTTCATCATCATCAGCAAATGTCATTGGAGTACCAAGTTGATCACGTTAAAAAAAAAATGAACGAAAGTTATGAATTAATTTAATTTGGCTATTGCTGATATCTGGTTTATATTAATAAAGTTAATTGATTGTTCCATACTTGGTGGATATGTTGGTGGATATGTTGGTGGATATGTTGGTGGATATGTTGGTGGTGGTGTTGGTGGATATGTCGGTGGATATGTCGGTGGATCCGTTGGTGGATATGTCGGTGGATACGTTGGTGGATATGTTGTTGGTGGATATGTTGGTGGGTATGTTGATGGTGGATATGTTGGTGGATATGTTGGTGGATATGTTGGTGGATGTGTTGGTGGATGTGTTGGTGGATGAGTTGGTGGATGAGTTGGTGGATATGTTGGTGGATATGTTGGTGGTGGTGTTGGTGGCTCTGTTGGTGGATATGTTGGTGGTGGTGTTGGTGGATATGTTGGTGGATATGTTGGTGGATGTGTTGGTGGATGTGTTGGTGGATGTGTTGGTGGATATGTCGGTGGATGTGTTGGTGGATATGTTGGCGGGTATGTTGGTGGATATGTTGGTGGTGGCGTTGGTGGATATGTCTGTGGCGGTTGAGTTGTCGTAGCTTCATTGATGTCACCAGCAAATGTTATTGATGTGCCAAATTGATCACATTGAAAAAGGAAATGAATTAAAATTATGAATTAATCTGTCATTGGTTATTATCAATATCTGATTTGTAATCTTGTTTGTGGAATTAAATTATTATTTCATACCTGGTGGTGCAGGTATTATAGATTCATTGATATCATTATTAGACGATATCATAAATTTCCATCGTGTCAAATAGATAAAACAGGAAATTTTCATCAATTTAATTGACAATCAAGAAAATTCAATGTCGAATTAGTTGAATTATTGATAATCTATCCAATACCTGGGTATGATGGACCTGATACTTTATTGTTGTTTCCATCAAGGAATTAATTTGTCATGACATTGTGATTGTGTTTGAAAAATAAATATAAAATTTTCATTAATTTTGTTGACAATTTGAGTTATAAATATTCCATGTGAAGTTTTGTTTATGTAATTAGCTGATGATTGTTTACCTGGTGGTGGCTGCAATCCTGCTTCATCAATGAAATCAATCGAAAATGTAAATTTTCAGACAAAATTAAAGTTAATTATCACTTTGCATCAGTTGCAGTCATTGGTGATATTCGATTATCATTTCTTGTTTATTTTCTGTTCAGTCAATTGATTATGTCGTACCTGACGATGCAGGAACTCCAACTTTATGTCATTGTGATTGAATGATGAACGAGAACATAAAAATTATTTAATTATGCTAATGCTGTTACTTATAATTGTTGATATTCAATTTTTAATACGATTAATATAGTTAATTAATCATTTCGTACCTGTCGGTCCGACTATTCCAACTTCAATGTCAATTCGGTTAATAATAATCATCCAACGTAGAATTGTTGTTTTGAAAAATGAATAAATTATGTATAAATTCATACTAATCGTTTATATAACTGATAAACATTTTCGTACTTTGTGATCCAGGAATTCCAACTTCATTATAAAAAAAATGATTTATTAGTTCAATTGTTATTTGTTATAAATATTTTTCAATACATTATTCAAATTATTGAATTATTATTTCTCACTTGTTGGTCCAGTAACTCCAACTTCAATGTTATCATCATGGAAAAACATCAATTGTGGAGAATGTAAAAATTATTTACAAATTATTCCAATAATTTTGAAAATTATTTTGCAAAACGATTTATTAATTAATAATCGACTTTATCATACCTGTTGGTCCGGTTACACCAACTTGATTGTCATCATTTTCCAAAAATACCAATCGTAAACGAAATAAAAATTCTCATTAATTATCTCGATTGATTTATATTCATCAAAGTCCACTTTGAGTCATGTTGCTGATCGAATTTACCTGTTGTTGATCCTGCATTGTCGTTTGCAAAATGATTTATCAATCAAATAAAGATTCACAATCATTTCAATTCAATGAGTACATATCAATTATATTTCTGATTATTTTTCATACCTCCGCCTGAACCTGATGCACCTACAGAGTTGATATTGTTGGAAAAATTTTTGCTCGTTCAATAATTCAAAGATCTAAACATCATGAAATCAAAGTTTTCACCTGGTGTTCCTGGAACTCCTTCATTGTCATCATTGAATGTTCATCATGTGTGTTGAATTTTTGAATGAATTGAAAATATTTTGATAATTTTTCATATTCATTGACATCATGTGAATCATCAGCATTTCAATTGATATTCAACTTCTTACCTGGCCGTCCAGGAACTCCTGAATTGTCATAATTAATAATGAAAAATATTAGCAATGAATATTATAAACTCATTGAATTAACCAATTATATTTGTACCTGGTACTGCGGGAGCTCCTTCATTAACACAATCCGAAATGAAAGAAGAAAAGATAGAAAAATAAAATTATCATTAGTGATAGTTTTATTTAAAAATTATTAATGTGATTTTAGAGATTTGAATCATCATTTACCTGGTGTTCCAACCGATTCTTCATCAAAATCGTCATGAGAAAATTATTCGTGTACAATTTTGACGAGTAAATTGAGAAAACATTTAAAAATTTCATTGCTACGATTTAAAAACAGTATAGAAAAAATTATTCTTTTGTTTAACAATGAGCTATTCATACCTGGTCATGTGGTAACTTTAATCTTAGAATTAAAATGTTAATTAATTTTCATTTATATTGTAACTTGTAATATTTAATTTGTTATTATAAATTTGTTTTTTGTTTGTTACTCTAAATTGTTTATTTCATACCTGTCATTGGAGGAGATGGAGCTGATTCAGTATCATCAATTGAAAAATATAATTTGTGAATAAAAAGAAATTCAAATGCAGATGAATTATCATTCAATTCATTTTTTACCTGTTGGTGTTGAAGGCCCATTTGATCCATTGTGATCGTAGGAGGATCCTGTTTTGATATAAACAAAAAACAATTTATTAACTAAACAATCACAATATTTTGCAATTGTTGATTATCAATACCAAGCTTTCATTATTCGATTGATGATTTCATACCTGATGGTGGATTACCTCCAACTTCATTGTCATTATCAGGAAAAATGTGTCAACAAAATACGAATTATTTAATTATTTATTATTAATATCAACATTTGTAATGATTTTATAAAATTGTTCTCACCTGTTGGTCCCATAACTCCAACTGAATTGTCAACATTTTTTAGAAAACATCAGGAATTAAATGAGTAAAAAAATTTTTGATTTATTTCTGCTATTGCAAATGTTAATTTTCAATAACAAATCATCACTTGGGTGTTTGATTGACTATTACGTACATGGTGAATTGGTAACTCCGTTAATGTGAACTTTAATTTCATCATTATTATGCAGTTTTTGCATATTTTTGATAATATTAGAATGAAAATAAATTTATTTATTAATTATTTTGACAATTTTTCAGATCACTGATATGAATTATTTATAAATTCATTCAATATTCCATACCTGGTCTACCATTATTGTTATTTCCTTCATTATTTTTTATAAAATGATATCAAACCGAGAATGAAAAAGAAAAAAAGTGTTAATAATTCACATGGACATTTGTTGCTGCTTAACAATTTTCATTCATTCATACATTAATTAATTAATATTTACCTGGCTTTCCGTTATTTTGAACTTTATTAAAATCATCAAAAGAATTTGATCGTATTGCATTTCATGATGATAAAAACAGAAAAATATAAAATAATTTTCAAATATTTGTTTCATTATTCGTTTTTAGTTGAGGGCTTTTGATTTTTACGTACCTGGCAGTGCTGAAATTCCTTTATTTTCATCATTAGACAATACCAATTGTGTGTTTGGAATAAAATTTAATAGTCAAAAATGATTCATAATCAATTGTAGGAAATTTTAATAGAAAATACTGATTAAATATTTCATACCTGGGTATTCAGGTGATCCTGAATTGTCATCATCACCATAATCGTATGGAATCAATTTATTTAATTTGATATTTGATAACTAGTGTGCAATGATGATCATAACATTGATGAATTTTTTTTCGTACCTGGTGGTCCTGGTGCAACTTTATTATGTTCATTAGAAAATAACATTTGTAAACAACCAATTTATTATATACTGAGAATTTTTGTAACTGAATTCATAAACGTGTTCAAACCTGATGGTCCCATGACTCCAACTTGATTGTCATCATTTTCATCATCAAAATTGGAGGTTAATTATTAAAAACGTAAAAATTATCACTTTGAAATAATTTCCGTAAAATATTAATTGTTTATATGGTGAATGAATTATTTCATACATGGTGAAGTGCCACTTCCAGTCACAGCAACTTGTCGTTATCATCAGGATAACAGACAATGAATTTTGAATTTTGAATGTTGAATTTTTCAAAATATTGAAATTAAAAGAAATTCATTTCATTAATTATAACAACATTTGGAATTATTACATTTGATAAAAATTATAACTAATAAGATAATTCTGTACCGGGTGGTCGGTGATGTCCTATGTTGATGTCATCATCGTTGCAATTTTACAGATGTATTATAATACAAAAATTCATTTCTTCTCTGATTTCCTCATTTCATCCCTACCTGGCTTTCCATTATTCCCAGCTTCAATTTCATTATGAAAAAATTATCATTCAAAATTGAAACAAAAACTAGAATTTTCGCATAATTAATTGAATTGGTTCTGTACCTGGTGGTCCTGCACTCGGATCTAGTCCATTGTCATTGACAATTTCATACCATTCGTAAAATAAAAATAATTTGTTAATTATTTTGGCCTTGTTAGAATTTGTTATTGAATGTCAGTTGGATTATTTTACTATCAGTTTTAGTTCATACATTGTGATGAAGGCACTCCATTAAATCCAGCTGCATTGTTGAAATTAATACAAATTATCACAATGAATATCATCAATCTCCAATATCACATCTAATTTATATAGTTGGAATTTAAAGTTTTATTTACCTGGATGATGAGCAATTAGAGTTTTATTGTCAGTGGACACATTCGTTCAAAAATCAAAATTATCATTAAATTGTGGTTTTTATTGTTCATTAATCATTTTAATTGTTGATACCTGGTCTACCAGGTGATCCAGGATATCCTTCATCATCATAATTAGGAAAAAGCAGTGAATATGAAAAAAATGAAAAATAATTAATAAAGAATAATATGGATCGCAGCACCGTAGAATCCATGATTTTCATGATAAGAATTAATTATTTTCATACCAGGTCTTCCTTGAGCTTGAGCTTTGTCATTGTCATTCGAAAGTACCGATCAGATATGGAAACGAAAATAATTCATTAATTTCTTCGATATTTACAAAAAACGTCGAATATCACAAGAGCCATCGGTTTTCATTTTTTTTTTCATTCCTATCTCTGTACAAAGTGCGAACCGATTTTTTCACCAATTTCACTAAATGCGAAAGCAAAAATTAAGAGATTTTTCAAATCAACATTTCATGTTGAATGCTAAAAAATTCTCTAAACATTCTGACGCTTAAAATTATTTTTCGAAAATACTGGACCAGTATTTTCATTATTATGATTTCATCGTTTGGTTTTTTTTTGTATTTTTTTACCTGTTTGATATTATCATATCAATATAAATTACATTCCCAAGAATTCTGCTTCGGCCAGGTAAAATCATGAATGATTTTATGCATTGAATCAAATTACTCTTACCTCATATTAAAAATAACAAAAAAAAAAGCGTTTTAATTATTCATTCGTCATCTTGTTTACCTGCATTTGATCATTTAATTATTTTCAATAATTTTCATACCTGGGTATCCAGGATATGCTAATTTTTCATCATTATCATTATCAGACGAGACGATTTGTAGAATATTTTATATTTCATTCAGTGATGATATAAAAAACGAAAAATAGAAAAAAAAAAGATATTTTAGTTATTGTTTATCATTTTGTTGTCTTTCACAAATGTTTTATATTGCACAATTAATTTTTTCATACCTGGTGATCCTTCAGTGTCATCATCATCATCATCAGAAAATTCATTTGTCATTTTTTTTCACCAAACAGAAACAGAAAAAAATTTTAATACAAAAATTTAATATATAAATAATTAATTAGATCCAAATTGATTATAAATAATTATTTGTTCATTAGATTAATCAGTTCATACCAGGTGATGCAGGTGGGCCTTTATTGACATCGTCATCAAAAATTCATCAATTTGTTTAAGATGTTGATGAATTGGAGGAAAAGAAAATATTTGAAAAATATTTCATGAATTATAATCTTAACTATTCAATCATTAATATTTTAGAGTAATTATAATTAAAACAATTAAACAATTATTCCATACCATGTCCTCCTATATCGTAATAATTGAGAAAATAATCATTTGTGTACGATATTACAAATGCAAAAAAAAAAGAAAAAAAATTCAGTCATTTGTTTGTATTTGTTCTTTTTGTTTTTCTTTTTTCTCCAGTGTTGATCATTAATTTTCCAATATGAATTATCATTCATACAACAATTCAACTCGTTACCTGGTAACCTGGGCGTTTCTTCAGTTTCATCATCAGAAAATGTCATATTTTGCGTATGATTTTCAATGCAAAGCCAAAAAAAAAAAGAAAAAAAAAATTAGGAAAAAGAGAGACATTGAAATGGTTTTATTAATTATATTGTTTGAATATTATTTATTATTTAATTAATTAATGTTTCTTTACCTGTTGTGGAATGTCCAGCTTTATTATTGTCATCATCAGTTGAAAATACAAATCGTATACGATTTTAGGAGTGTGAAAAAAGAAAATAGACATCGGAATTATTCATTGATTTATTTTATCGTTGCATTCATTGATATTCTTCATGAATAATCTTTTATGAATTAATCAATGCTCTCGTACCTTCCATTTTTTTCGGGGGATGCCAATTGTTTTTTTTTACAAAATTGAAATTATTTATTTATTGTATTAGTTATTCCATTCATTGACATCCATTGTTAACAACATTTAACCGTCGATGAATTTAGGGCATACCTTGACAAAACAACATTTTCAATTTTATATTAATATTTATCTATTTATTTATTTTATTTTTTTATTCATTACCTGGTACAGGATCTGCAGGATTTTTTATCATCATTAGCCAAAAGAATCGCACAATGTAAAGAATAAAAATATTTTATTAATTTTATTAGCAATAAAATTGCATTGAAAAAACATTTTCAATTATTATTGGACAGTAAAATTTTGCCATATGACTCAAAATGTTTTTTTCAATAAAATTAATTTTTATCTTTTTCTGTAATTAAAATTTTTCATACCGCGACCTCCAGGAACTCCGACTTCATTTTTAACGTTGATAAATTTCATTATATGAAAAGAAAAAATCATTTTATTAATTATTTTTCTTTCGCATTTATCGCCATTTTTTTTCTAATTCTTTTATTTCGTACCTGTAGGTCTCATCACTCCGACTTAATTGTGGTTCATCATTGGCGATTAATTGTTGTTTGATTGAAAATAAGAATTTATTTGTCAATTATTATTGATTCTTTCAATTTAACAATATCCAATGCGAATTGTTGTTTATTATTACGACAATAATAATTTTGTTATTCGTACATGGTGAATTGGAGACGTCAGTTATTCCAACTAAATTTTTCATTATTGAAATAATCATTTGTTGATAATTTCAATTTTGAAATAAAATAGAAAAATAAAAATTATTCAATCATTGTAATGAGCATTTTGATTATTTAATATTTATTGTGAATTATTTTTTAAAAAATTATTACATACCTGCTGGCTGTGCGGGAGGAGAATAAGCTATAAAAAAAAACGAATAAAAATTATTAAATCACTATAATAATAAATATTGAAAGTTAATGACAATTATTCATGTAATACAACAATTTTTCCTTACCTGGTTGTGAAATAGATTGTTGAACTTCATTGTGATTGTCATTCAACACAATTTGTAGAAAAAAAAAAGAAAGAAAAATTCATTAATTAAATTGTTTTTTGCAATCATGAATTTTATATTAACAAATAATTAATTAATCAATTATTTTTCGTTTAATTAATTAATTTATTATACCTGGTCGTGGTCGTGGGCGAACTTTGTAGTCATCATTGATAATAAATCCCATGTAATTGTTATAAATATTGAAAATGAAAAGAAAAAAATACGAAAATATTAATTTTCATGTTATAACAATTAAAAATTTTTGATAAAAATAATTGTGAATAATATTTAATAATTATTTCTCACCTGGTGGTCCAACTGCTTGAGCTTGATTGTTTGCCATTGTCGTAGAATATAATTTATATACAAAATAGAAATTATTAATTAGTTATGTTTCCCCAATTGTTATTAAATAATGTCAATCAATAATCATCAGCTATGCAATTGATTAAAAAAATTTTTTTTCCCGGGGTTCATGACAGAACATCGTAACGCATAATAACCGACGACACAATATCACGCGACATAATTAAACCCCGGAAAAATATATTAACAATAAATATTACATGAATGAGAAAAAGAAAAAAATTGGGGGAAAAAAAAAGACAAATAAAAAACAATTTTAGTACAGTTTGAATATTTGATGAAGAACGACGAAATAAAGAAAGCGAAGAAACTTTAATAAATAATAAATAATCCTGCAAATTCAAATCATAAAAATTAATATAAAACTATTTTGCACTAAGTTATTGTTCAAACATAAAAATATTACCCATTGATTATTTTATGCATGCATAAATTACCTTTGGAATATATTATAACACGTTGAATATTCCTAGTGATAAATTTGTTTATTCATCTAGATAAAAAAAAAATACCAACACCAATTGGTTTTTATGTCCATCATGTCTCATTGGTGTTGATTAAGAAAACTGAAAAGTAAATGATAACTTCATTGTTGCTATTCGCACGCTCATTAATTGAGGAATCCTAAAAAAATTAACATTCCAAATTAAATTTAAAAAAGTAAAATACAATTCAATTGAATTAATTGAATATAAAATTCCTCATTGATATGTGCGTGCGAACAGTTTTTAATAAATAAACTTTAGTTGCCACATATCTTCACGTTTTGTTGTCAATTGGTTCCAAAAATTTGCTAAAAGTAAAAGAAAAAAATATTTCAAGCAAGAATTGTAACGAGAATAATTACCAATCATTTGGTAAATTTTTTGTAAATTGAACTATCAAATTGTTTGATGTTCAAGTAATGTTTGGATTGAACTTGAGTTGGACAAATTGACATTGGTTGGCATTTTTCATGCTATTTTATCATGTGACAATAAGTACTTGATCAATCCACTATTTACAAACAGGTTGTGACACGTTTTAAATGGTATTATTATCATTTGCATTTATGAATTGAAGGTGAAACATAATAATGAATGTGTCGCTAGTTATTTGCACTAAGATGTACTGCCGATAACTAATTTTTTTTTTCATACCTGGTGCAGATGGCATTTGGGCTTTATTGTCATCATCATCATAAATTTCATAAAGATTCACCAGCAGTTAGAAAAATTCATAATCGAATGAAACAGTGACAGGAAAAAACAGAAGAAAATTAGTTCAATTATACCATAAACATCATCAATAAATTCAAATTAAATATTATGAATTTTTAAAGTTAATAAATTTGTTTCTTACCTGGCATATACGCTGTGTTGTTGTTGTCATTAAAAATTGTATTCATAAATGGAATAAAAGTTCATTGATTATATAAAGATACAAAATTGATATCTATTACAAATTAATTTTATAAAATCAGCCAGACTTTTTACGTACTTGGTTGAGACGGTGCAGCTGGCATAGCTTCGGGAGCATTTTGAGAATTTCCAAAAATACCAACTGTTCATCATGAAAAATAGTCACAATTGTTCATCATTTTTTCATTGCAAGGATAAACAATAAAAAAATATTTAAATTATTCGTTGAATTTGACAGAATTAGTTTCAATCATTTTTTTTTTGTTTAGTAATTGACTAATTATTTCTTACTTGTCGGTCCAGATATCTCAACTGCATCGGTTTTTTTTTTCGTTTCATTAATTCATGATGATAACAGTTTGGAATAAAAAAAAAAAATCCAGATATAAATTCGTTATTGATGTTGTAAATGAATTATTAATGTTAACAATTGATCTGATTTTTCGTACCTGTTGGACCAGGCATTTTCACTGCATTGCCATCAGTCGATAAATGACGTTACATATGCGAAATTGGAAATTACTGATTAGTTATATTCCCATTTACAATTATTATTTATGATTGGTAAATTGCGACGTACCCGATGGCCCAGTTATTCCAACTTTATCATTAAACAGAAAAACAATTCGTATAATTTGTGTAAACAAAAGAGAATTATTCATTGGTACAACAGTTTCAATCATTTTTACAATGATTTATTGATTATTAGTCTTCATTTTTGCATACCTGTTGGACCGGTAATTCCAACTGAAAAATAAAATTTGATTTGTTAATAATATCAAACAGAGGATGAAATTAGTATTATTTAAATTATTTATCAAATTTTTACCTGTGGCTCCAGGAAGTCCTACTTTATTATTGGCACCATCAAATAGAATTCGGATACAGTTCCAATTGTTGATTTAAAAAAACAAAACAATAAAAATGATTCGTTAACTTGACCCCAACAGTTTAAATCAATCAAATATTAATGATAAATTTTTTTTTCTTACCATTTCGTCCCATTTTGTTGTCTTTATCATGGAATAGAAGCCATTTATAAATTACATCGAAACTTCATTATTCTAACAATTGATCGTAGACGGAAAATAAGATGTAGTATAATTTACTACAAGATTGCAGTAAATGTTTTTGTAGTTACAAATATTCTATAAAAGATAACAGTTACTCAATATGCGTCGAATTTTACTGGGTCAATAAGTTTAATTTACTCCCATCTTGCGGTTAATTCTACTGCACATTGCAGTCAAAATTGACATTTTTTTTAAATC